>JAUZND010001453.1:0-13467 GCA_034780555.1 Coelogynopora nodosa
AGGGAGGGGCGGAGTGGGGGGGGGGAAATCTTATTTTAGCCATTACTCATAAACCTATTTATAACTGCGGTCAAATCCACTCTTCCTATACTACTAGAGTTATTGTGTTATGTTGTATATAGGTACTTAGATAATTGTTCATTTGTAATTCGTTTTGTGACATAGTGAATAGATATATTTATTTTGTTAAAGTACTTTGTTACACACATAGCATAAAAAGGAGTATAATTTTTTCGGTATATTATTTAGAGTAATTTTCTTATTACACACGTGTAACTCCTAAAATAATCAGGAGACTCCGAAAATAAATTTCAAATTATCAAATTTACACTATCGATCGTGGCATATTATAATATTAATACTTTTAATTTAAACTACCTTGCGATTTGTTTTTATAATTTGAGAAACACATGTGTTTTTTATATTATAAGTTTAAAAATATGTATAATGTATATAGGAAAATTTATTAAATGTCCTAATTTTTTATTACCATGTTCATATATTTTTTTCTTATTTAATAATCCTTTTTTACTAATAGTAATCAAAAACGTTTCTGTTGACATACTTGGATAAATATGATGTAATATTTGTAAACCCATTATGTCAGACATAAGCTGTATAATTTGTTATTTTTGTATTAACCGTAAATTTGTGTACAATATCAAATAAATCTGCTCATAATGTTAAACGGTGGAATGTTTGTTAACTGCATTTTTTGTATACAATAGATAATATATATTATGTTATGTTTGGAATAACTTTAACTTCAATGAAATTCAATTGTCATTACTGTCACATAATTATATAGGCACCGATATTTGTGTATATATATATATTTAAATAAGCTGCTATCATATTAAATATAATTCTTTTATCGCTATGCTTTTTCGTTTTTATATATTTATCCTTCGGATAACAATGATTATTATTATTAAATAAATTCACTAAACTAAAAAAATTATTTAAGAGATATATTCTTTTGGTACAATTAATTAGTTGAAACTTAAAGTCATAATATTTACTTTAAAAACATTTTGTTATATCCTATTCGTTTAATTATCAATTACTCATTTTTCAGACTAAAATATTACCTCTGTTATTGTGCGTGTTTATTACTATAAATATTAATTTCGAAACATTTAAAACAATTAAATATTAATTTAATTTAATTATATGAATTAATTAATATCAATTTGAAAAATAAATTATGTATTTATTGATCCAAAATTGCAGTTATTATTTTATATCATACCTCAGTTTTAAATCACAACATAAAATGTTTATTTTCCAGATTACTGTTATCTAAAGAGTATAATATAAACACATTTGTATTATGCGAATGTAAATTGTTTGAAAATGATCAGTAATATATTATAAAACGTTATTTCACTCCCAGATAATAACTTTTGCTAACCGAATACAAATGTGTGTGACATTTACTGGTAAATTGTATTCTATTGCTATTTAACAAACGGTAGTATTTTATGAATTTCGAACAATTAATTATGCTTAGCTTCATAATTAAAATGAAGCTAAGCATAATATTGTCAACCAAATCTGCCATACTCTGCCAACCAAATATAATTTAATTATTTGCTAAACAGTTATTTATTTAATTAAAAAAATAAGGTATTTTAAAGACTGTGATGTCGCTATCTAAATCAAAAGAAACTAATTAGTTATTAGTCCAATTAGTCAATTTACTAATACACTCTTGAATTAGATATTAGTCCAATTAGTCCATTTGCTAATACACTCTTGAATTAAATATTAGTACAATTAGACTATTTGCTAATACACTCTAGAATTAGTTATTTGTCCAATTAGTCCATTTGCTAATACACTCTTGAATTAGATATTAATCCAATTAGTCCATTTGCTAATACTCTCTTGAATTAGATATTAGTCCAATTAGTCCATTTGCTAATACACACTTGAATTAGATATTAGTCCAATTAGTCCATTTGCTAATACACTCTTAAATTATATATTAGTCCAATTAGTTTATTTGCTAATACACCCTAGAATTAGATATTAGTCCAATTAGAGCATTTGCTAATACATTATTGAATTAGTTATTAGTCCAATTAGTCCATTTGCTAATACACTCTTAAATTGGTTATTAGTCCAATTAGTCCATTTGCTAATACACTTTTGAATTAGTTATTAGTTCAATTAGTCCATTTGCTAATACACTTTTGAAATAAATAATTACCACGCATTCACATCATTCATTAACGAAAATATACTTATGTAATTTTACAATCGGAACAACTGATCAGTCAGTGATATTGCCATGCTTATAAATGAATATTTTTCAACATATTATTATATGCAACTACAGAACTTTTTAGTTTATATTTTTAAGAATGTTTGATACAGAAAGCTAAGAGGAAAGCTAATAGAAAAGAAAAAAAAGTAGGAGGTGGGAGAAAAAAAACGGATGGGGGAAGGAATAAAAGAAAAAAAGAGGGTGGGAGTTAAACGATTGTCCCCCTAAGATCAGAGGAACTGTTCATGTGTGGTGCTTACTCTTACCCCTTCCTCTTTCCCCGACTGTGCGCCTGTAAAACGTTTAAATATTTATTTGTTTAATTTCTAAACATTCAACATTTGAAAAAGAGATACTTACTATTTGTAGAAGATTTTCATATTAGTAACTAATGATTCCTAACATAAGATATTGAAACATATACAAAATTGAAATATGTATAGGAATTATATGTGTTTGTACTTTTCATTTGGAACATTAAGCTAAAATTTCCGAACTTACAATTAAAAACGATATGAAATATTTTGTTAGCTTTTCCTGCATATATCTCGAAAATCCTTTTGACGTTAATTAAAAAAACTATAAATAAATAATATAACATTTGGAAAAAACAAAGTGAATTCATCAGGTTCTATCATGCGTGCGACAAAAAGATTGAAATCAGCCAAAACCAGCTATATGCCAAAAATAGTGTCTTATTAACAATGTGACAATTTTATAATATACAGAAGGTTGTGTAATTTCGTCATATTTTATTCAAATGAATATTTCGTTCGAAATATATTGCTTTTTACTGTTGGCTGTATATTATACTACAGAGTTAACGGTTTTGATAGTAAACATGAAAATATGATGCCGTTGATTCATTTAGCGAAAGTCCTCAGACTTAACCAGATAACAGTGTAAAATATTGGCACCACAAATGCCACAAAGTCAACTGCTTCCACTTGGTATAATTGAAGTTCAATAAAGCAGAAATTTTTAATAATATAAATATAAAATGCATATCATTTTACGAGTAAATATCAATGAGTAGTATCTTACGGTGTAATGTACAAACAGAACCTAAAAATCACAAAGGTATGCGACCTATATTTTAGACATAGCACTTTTAATTTTTTTAATTATATAGAATTAATAAGCCCTATTTTAAATATCAAAAGTAATTTTTTTTGATGAATGTTATCTTTTATCCATTTTCGGTACGGGGCGCGCTACATTTCGTAACACATTTAATTAAATTGTGAAAAGTGTTACTTGAAACTTAAAACCGACGTGGTTTATACTCACACATGCGTACATGTAAAATGTTATAGCTTCAACTGCTATGCGAAAGAAATTAAAAAGTTTTGTTCAGTTGTTGTACGGCATTTTTGCATTTTGTAAAAATGTTAAATTACGATTTCACTTTAATAAATTCAAAAGATTTTTTGGTACATAGTTGGTTCCCTTCTACAATTCCTAACGTAATATTTAATCGGTAACTTTTTTACGTGGTATACTTTGACACGCAGTCTTTTTAAAAATAGATTAACACTTTTAGGACCCATGCGACAACCACAGGCGAGAAATACTACCTGTACTACGAGTAAAGAATCGACCACTGAATTCAGGTTTTTTCATTTATTAACACATCAATAAAATTATAACGTATTGTACATTGCCAAACGGAATCTCTGTGTAGTTTTAAGCTCCTCACATGGCAGCGGCGAAGTTGAAATTGACTAACAGAAAACCCACACTGATAACAGATTCCAACGCCGAAGAAGGAGGAGTCGACCAAATGAAGGGAAACATTGTTGAGTTTTGGGTTTGCAAAACAGTTCGCTGGCTCTTTTTGGTTTTTTCAACATGATTGAAGTTGCTTTTAATAATGTGTTTATTCAATGAAACATGCGGGTTACAAAAAGTCGCGAAAGAAATTTGTGAAGGCCTTAGCCTATGCTCTGGTTGAACTATTGTATATGTCAAGAATCTACAATGGAAAATTAATCATTTCAGCCATGCAATCACTTCAGCAGCTCGAATAATGCACTTCTTAAACCTCCCCAGCCATATCTTCCACAGGTAGTTTCGACAGTGTCGAGATGCCGCGTTTAATCTAAGACAATGAGAACGCGGTGTGAAATCTGACCAACATCTATTTGTCCTGTCTGTAGTGAAACTATTAACCGCCACACTTATTAAGCGAAACTTTTGGAAATTATTTCACTTGCGGTTTTGTGACAACTGGATCTTACTCATTCTGTACTTTGTCAACTTTAAGTACTCTCTATCTAATTTTTGCGTCCATACCATATATACCTAGACTATATCCAGACGTAGAGACTTATTGTAGTAGCCACTTCCATATTCATATAAAGTACACTGAAAAATATACTTTATATAAAACGAAATTTCAAAATAGATAAATAATGAATAGATAAGATGATCTCACATATACACTGAATGCAACCGACTGATAGACATAAATTATATCTGTTGAAGTTTCAATCATGAAGAATAACTGTGCTACATGCAACAAGTCTATTTAAAGAATTCCTGCACACTTACTTCGTGTACCAAGGTAATGTTTAAAGAACGAAAGTTTATTTTGATCAAAGATTTATTATTACTTTTGACTCATATACCATTTCACACACAAAGATATTTTTCTACAACGAAAATATGACTCTAGAAATAGTCTATCTAGTAAACTGAAAAGACAATTTTAACTAATATTGCACAGATACCGAAGAAGCGAAATTCCCAAAGTTGTCATATTGCAGGTATATCAAACCACGCAGGATGTCGCGGAACAAGAAAATTAACTGAAATCATTCAGTGACAGACGAAGAATCAATACAGTCAGAGGAGGAAACACCACTACTATCGAAGGAGAATACGATGAAGGACGAGCCGGAGGAGGAGGAATCGACTATTCTAACCATTATAATTCTTCAGCAAATACAGAAAGGCATACAGGAGAAATTTACCTTGAAATATTTAAAACACAAATAACAATAAAAAATATGAAAATACATTAAACTATTTAATTATATGAAAAATGACGATTCAATTCAATTAAATAGGTTGAAAAGAAAGAATTCAAGAATATACTCCTTTTATCACCTATAAATCAGCCCTACGCGAGCGTATCAAATAATTTTTATATAATTATGACAACAGAGAGCGTGATGCTTTGGACTCAATTATTAAATGATTTGATGTTGGTAATGATGATTTTTACAACTTTAATGATGAAAGACTTCCATAATATTTAACGTCCATATAATTCTGAGACAAAATATGTATTTTTAAACTATTTAATCCACCCTACTGTTGTGTTTCATTTTAATAAATGAAACAGTTTTTGACTTCATAAATATATTTTTATTAACTTGAAAAATGTATATTTAATTTTATAACAAAATATATTTTTTTTAAATAATGATAATGAAAATAATAGAACAAAATGTTCAAAATAATCTATCCAGAATTGATGTGATTCATTGTTACTGCATCGCAAAAAGTCATAATTCACGGCATGTATGGTTTATTCAATACGTCAGTGGACGAACAAGACCGTGTAGATCTAGGCTTAATTATACAAAGCGATATTCCCAAATCACTTGCTACTTTGGATTTACGTAAATTATATTTTTATATCCGTCAGATTTCTCATATTTATTTACTTATAACGCAGTGAATTTTTTTTGAAATTAAGCAAAAACATTTGGGCCACTTTTGCGGACCTGGACCATGTTTGAAATGGAATTTTACATTAGTAACTGTTACAATATTAAACCCGACATTAGTTTGAGTGAATTTTCAAATGTAGACGAAATTGCGAGAATACAACCGTTCATGACAAGAGTTGGAGGCATCAATAAGTTATCTCCGATAACCACCTGAACATCAAATTCGAACTCAGCGTCAATGAATTTCTCGGAAACGACATTGACTTTGTTAAAATCACCACACAGGTAGTCATAGCAACCTAAAAAAATAAAGTTTGCGTTTGTGGGGTAGGGGTAATAGGAGGTGGAGGTTGGATGGGTTGTGGGGAAGAAGGGATGGGGTAGGGGGTTTGGAGGATGGGGTTGTAGGGAGGGTGTAAGAACTCTTTATGTACTTATTACAATATAAATGTTGCATAATATTTATTAATTGTGCAAAATAACTATTGTTTTTTAAATAAGTTTTGTTTTAAAAGTTACAGATGTGAACTCGTTAAAAAAGACTCTAGAATTATAATACTTTTTTACCACTTATTATGTAAATGTTACAAAAAGTTTCAATTAACCCATTTGAACTTTTGTGCTACAAGGCTTATATTAAACATTCTTAAATTGAAATTATAACTTGAGTTGTATTATTTATTGTCCAACAAACATAAATCATCAAATTTAATTACATGTTATCCTTTTACTTAGTTCTTGAGAATCATTTCATTTTCGATTAATTTTCATGAAATAGGATAAGTTCTCTACCGAAATAATAACGGCGACAATTAAACTGTTGTTTTGGGAATATATGGGAATTAACAGATAAGGCAATGTTGTTGTTTTCTTGCTGTCTTTTATTAAAAAAAAATTTAACGGATATTTAACTAACTTTTATCATTGCCTCAACAAAATGATGATGAATATCATTTTGATTTCACTAGCATACGATATTTATGTTTAAATGTTAAACTATCAAATATAGTATACATGTTTAAATATTTATAATGAGATAATCAATATATCAAATTTCGTTCTATATTTAGTTCTCTCTTAGTTTTCCATGCTTTGTTAGCACTAACTAGAAAAAAAATTTAATTATGATTTTGTAAATATATATTATGCGCCAATTAATTATCCTACATATATTTATCAACATTTGAGGTTAGAGAGGGGGGTAAAGGGGTGCGGGGAGATGTGGGTAGGGGGATTGGGGGTAGGGAGGAAGTAGGAAGGGTGGGGGAAGGGGATAGTTAGGGCTAGGAGGTTAAGAATTTATATCAAATTTTATCACACCTGACACATTTCCGTTTCAAGCCCAGTATTCACGGTTTAACATTCAAATGGTAACTCTGTCGTCAAAAAGTGTTTAATATCGAATAATATTAGTTATCGGGAATATTCTGTTTAGTTTATTGCACACCCGGAATTATTTGCGCCAATCCTGTGTATAACGACATTAGATTATTCTTTTAAATTTCGAATGTTGCTCGAAATTTACTATTATTCATACACAAAATGTATAATTTATACATTTTAAAAATGTACTTATGCTAGTACAAATCATTTTAGTTATACATTTTAGTCAGTTTTATCGGTCAATTATACTTATGTTTGTTGTAACTTTATATATAGCTTTTATAACCGAGAGTTAAATGAGTTTAAGTTAGAGAAAAGATCATTTATGATAATCATGAAAACGTATAGTAACACAAAATAACCACTCCAACACAGAAAATTGTTTAACCAATCTATTAGAAATGAGAGTCACAACAGCAAAAAATAGTACCAAGTCTAGAAGACAAATGACTGCTGCAAATGGTATAAACCAAAACGTTTCACTGTTTTGCGTGTATTTAGAAAGGAATCAGCTATTTCCACACCTCCATTCCTTGAAAGTGTGATGTATCCCCTTAAAAACCAAACTTTTAAACGCACTTTTAAAAAGAGGCTACGAACTCTTCATCAAGTAGCTGTTGTTTACTGATAACGATGATAACTGACAAACTGCTGTCTAATCGGTACAGAATGGATCATCGTCGGTAATCCGAATATGTGCATCCTGTATTATATGGGTGTCAAATAACATAATACCCACCAGTGGGTTACATGAATCCTTTTGAACGATACAATTGTCCAACTAAAACCATAACTTTGACAGTTTAAGCAGCAAATCGATTGGGCTACTCGGGTATTGCTGTTTTGATATTATAGAGTGCGGAAACAATGGATTATGAAAGTAATCGTGTTTTATCTTAGAATTAAATGTTGTTTTATATTTCTAGAGAAATACTTTGAGAAAAATGAAGACTTATCCCACTATTTTTTAATACTCATTTTAATTGTTCATTTAAAATGCAAACAGGTCAGAAGATACGTGAACTACAAGATTCTTCATCCTGACTTCTTATGACTTTTTTTGTTTTTTATCGGTTTGAGACATTCAATCAGGTTCTAATAGGTGTACGAGCACAACACCATCTTGGCCTCCACATTACATTCGCCATGGCGAACCCTTCCACACTTCTTCCGCTGCTGTCTGTTAACTCCTGGTCCTTCTCTGTAACTCTAGGTAAGGTACTAACTTGTGCATAAACTGAGCTTCTCTCGCACACAAATCGTTTTTAAGCCGCGCAATAAGTTGTTTTCTGGGGGAGTTGTTTTCTGGTCATGGGCACCGATTGAGATCGCGTTTTCTGGAGTGGGTGGAGTCGAGTTCTTCTGGGGTTGCATCCGATGTTGTCTGATGTTGGGGGACGGAGTGCTCCTAATGAGGCCTTAAGGGCCGAAACCGGTAGAGTGCCGGGGCGAGTGCTGGGAAGAGTGGATTCCTATTCTCGGAGCTTGGAAAGCTTTCGCGTCTCTAAGAGTGTGGGTTTGTTCTTCTCTGGTGGTTCGGTCTCCTGGCTGTCGGGTTGAGTTAGGTGTCGCTTCTTGGGAGCCATCATCACCTGTTCTGGATTGCGTAGTTGCTTGGGTGCCTGTGGCTGGATACTTCTCTCTCTCTCCTCTCTCCTCTCTCTCTCTCTCTTTCTAAATTCTCTCTCTCTCTCTCTCTCTCTCTCTCTCTCTCTCTCTCTCTCTCTCTCTCTCTCTCTCTCTCTCTCCATTGTACTCAGAATATTTAACTCTTTACTTGACGATGTATTCTCACTGAGCTCCTCTTGCACACAAATAGTTTTTAAGCTGCACAAGAAGAGGCTCTCTTTATTTCCTCTGCTGTCTCTCTTGTTTCTATACCCATGTCGTCAAATTCTGGATCAAATTCAAACACCAGCTGGATCCATGGCGTCAGAGATACTACCAGAGCTAAGAGTTTTATCCATCTTTAGTCTTAAAATAATAATATCAATATACTCCAGTCGAGAAAACATATTAACTACAAAAACAGTTAGAAAACACATTTTATATACCATTTTATCGCGAAATATCGGTAGACATAAAAAGTAGATATGACCGTAATTGCGTAGAAGTTTAGTGTATATCGGTAAAATATACTGAGAAGTTGAGGGGGGGTGCAAATATTATAATCCAATAATAAGTGATAACATTCCCCTGCAATCATATTCTTAATATATGTATACAGTTATACATTTATTTGATGCAAGTTTCCTAAATTACACTGACCTATGTATACAGTATAAATTGCCACCACAGCATTATTTCTACCAGTTGCAAAATTAATCATGTCTCCCTTGAATATACAATATTATATATATAAATATAAGTCAATCATATGGAATATATAAAACCGCTAATACATTAAATGTGGCATATATCACAGCGCATCAGCATGTAGTGCAGCATATCACAGCACGTAAGATAACTTGCAGACCAGTATAAGCGGTTACATAGTCTACAAATATTTATAATAGTAAATAATACATTGATATAGTTTAAGAGTTTTTTGTAGTAAATTTGTATAAACAATTTTAAGTCTTAAATAAGACTTAATTAAAACAACTGGGCACCGTGGAAAACATTACTTCTAATAGATTGTGAAAGAAAATTAAATTTGTTTGAAAGTCCCGTACTCTTAATATAAGTAACAGAAATAAATGTAACTTACGCTAAATTGATTTTTAAATGGTAATGTAATTTTGTTTTGTATTTTAAACGATACAAAATTCCTAATTCAACTTGGTAAACATAATTATTGAATTAAGCATAGTCAAATTGTGTTTAAAATCTGTTAGTTCGCTAACTTTACCAAACAATTCGACTTAGATAAATTGTTTTACTGCTTTTCTCGGAGAAACAAAAAGTTCATAAGGAATCCCAGACGTTGGTTACGTAATAATATTTTAATTCAGAGAGAAAACAATAATACTTTGTTATAATACTTTGTCATAACACATTGTCATAATACTTCGTCTATGATTCGTATTTCTTCTATAAGGGACGACAATTTAATTAAAATTCATATTTTTAAGAAGTTAGATTATTTTTCATTATTAAAAATGTTTTTAGAAGACCAATTTTTTCATAGATTTTTTTTCCCACAATTATGTTGACTGATTTTATTTTAAAATTATTTATGTTCCTAATCAAACGTTGCTTTTTAATCTAATTACTAAAATATGGAAGGAAGTCTACATTCGCACATATAATTAATTTTTATTTAATTAAAACTGCAAAAATTAAAATCAGATTCAGTCACGTAGCTAAACAGAAAATTTTCAATTCATTGTGTTTAAAATATTTTATTTACTTATAGTTTTTTGTGTTTATTATCCTGTGGTCCCGTTCTGTTTCATTGCAATTATAATAAAACTTTCCTCTAAGTTTTCCGTACTTAGTAGAACTTAGATAGTCAAAATATTATACCTTTTCTCAGTAGTGAACTGTGAAAGGAGTATATTTTATAATTACACACGTTGTGATCTACGCATTGACCACGGCTTGTAATTTGTCAAAAATTGAATGTTTGACGCAAATCTATATTACTTTCGTTTGCTACTCTCTATAGGGGAAACAAATAAATCAGCAATCATTTAACTTTAATTTGCGATTGTAAAGGTTAAAACAAACTGAAAAAACAAACTGACAGCCTATTTATCACGATGCATCAGGCAGTATATGGTCAACATTCACTCACGCAAGCAAACAACAGTCTAGTCGTTTAGTGCACTGCAAAGTCAGCCGACCGCATATGAAGTGTTGACACGGGAAAAGTTTTAATTCCTTCTTGTGCAATGTGTAATTAATTTCTATAGTATAGGCAATTTGTACAGATTGCTACAGAATATTTCATCCATGTTAATTTCTATAGTATAGGCAGTTTGTACAGATTGCTACAGAATATTTCATCCTTGTTAATTTCTCGGAATATAGTTTCCATTAGATAAAAGAGAATAATGCAATTTTTTCTCGATACTCAAATTACCAACCAATACGTGTATTATTTGCTTTTTAGATTATATTTATTGGAATAGATGCAGTTGAAATCTTTGTAATATTTAATACCCGAAATAATATTTTTTCAATAATTTTGCTCATCTTGTGGATTAAATCTTTTTCTCATCGGTTAAATGCAGCAATATTGTAAATTTGTATATGAAAAATATTAAATGAAACTTTTTTCTTTCATAATATAATCAATTCCGTAAAAGTAATACAACAATTTAATATACCAAATTTTAAATTTAATTAAAAGTTAAGAAATATCTCAATAAAGCAACAATGAAAAGCCATTCTTCAAAGTCCAATATGCTTTCCTCTCTACCTGAAGCCCTACAGACTCATGAGGCCATACGTAATAATCATTGCTAAATATGTTAAAGATAGTTTAGAAGAACCCAAATATGTCCGAATGCAGACATTGAATTTTTCGAAAGCCTTCGATACTATAAATAACTGTGTTTTTTCAAAAGTTGAACAATGTTAGAATCTCTTCAATTAGCTCTTGAACTTTTATATACTGAGTATAGACAGAAATCACTTTTAGATGGAAACACTTTTAATTAAGCTGTTTTTATCACCGTTTAGTGCTATTCATTAGTATCACTATTAAATAAAATCGCGCTTAAATCATAATGTGAAAATTTAGTTAGAATTCAGATTTTTAGAAATTTTAACATGTTTTTTCAACGTAAAAAAGAAACACAATGATTTATCCATTATCGAACACTGTGTAAACTATGTCCGATCGCGTCAAAAATCCATAAGTAGTAGAGAAGGACTCTTTCTAATCCACCCTCCCTCCCCCACTACACCCGAGGAAAAATATTTTTAATTTAGTTCCAAAATTATTAATTTTTGATTAAACCAATCAGAGTAGATACTTTGTTTTTGGTTGCTATGGCTTCTTATTGACTGATTTAATCAAAGTCAAGGTCATTGCCGGGTAAATAAGTATACTTACTGTATATAATCACTGTACTACCAAACATTTCTAGCAGCAGCATGTTGTTCATAAAATAAAATAAATTATTAATTAATTAATTTATTTATTTTTGCCCCGATCAGTCATAGTATTATTTTTAAACCTATCAGTCATGTTACTATTTTTAGACCGACCAGACATGTTACTATTCTTAGTCTACTATAAGTATACTACTTGAAATTTTTTTATAGCGGTAGCATTTACCCATAAAGTTAAAACAGTTAAAAGATCTAAACTTCTAAATTCTTAAACTCCATAATCCCTAAATACCTAAACTCCTAATTTCCTAAACTCTTAAATTTTTAAACTCCTAAATCTTTAAAATTCTAAATCCCTAAACTCCTAAATCTCTAAACTCCTAAATCCCTAAAATCCTAAATCCCTAAAATCCTAAATCCCTAAAATTTTAAATTTCTAAAATCCTAAATCTCTAAAATCCCAAATCCCTAAAATCCTAAATCCCTACAATCCTAAATCCTTAAAATCCTAAATTTCTAAACTTTAAATCTCTGAAATCATAAATTTCTAAACTTCTAATGTTTAATATTTTACAATACTAAAACATATCTTATATATTTCAATTATAAATACGTCAGTCTATAAATCATCACGAACATCCATCTGCATATCAGTTTGCTCCTCATTTTTACGCATAATATTTCGCAACACTTATTTAATGTTTTCTTTCTCTGACACTCCCATAGTCATCAGCTTCAGTGTCATGTTGGATGGGGTTTTGTATATCGTACAAAAAAAGTATGTATACCATCAAATATTCCATCTAGGTCAATGAGTTTATTAAACTCTATTGAATTGTTTCAGATACGAGAATTAGGGAGAATGAACTTCAACGTTTATAGAGTTCAACAATATGTCTGCGTATATTTTATGGGAAGTATAGTATAATTGTAGTATACTCCTAGGATTTAGGAATTTAGGGATTTCGGAGTTTAGGGATTTCGGAGTTTAGGGATTTCGGAGTTTAGGGATTTCGGAGTTTAGGGATTTCGGAGTTTAGGGATTTCGGAGTTTAGGGATTTCGGAGTTTAGGGATTTCGGAGTTTAGGGATTTCGGAGTTTAGGGATTTCGGAGTTTAGGGATTTCG
>JAUZND010001454.1:3446-56075 GCA_034780555.1 Coelogynopora nodosa
GAGGTTAAGATATAACTGAGGTTAAGATATAACTGAGGTTAAGATATAACTGAGGTTAAGATATAACTGAGGTTAAGATATAACTGAGGTTAAGTATAACTGAGGTTAAGATATAACTGAGGTTAAGATATTACCGAGATTAATATATTACAGAGGTTGCAAAAATGCTTTTCTGTACAAGTTCAAGCTATGAGCTGATTAATTGTTAAAATATAAAAGAATGCCAAGAATTTTGCTATTTGAAGAATATTATTAAAAGTATTATATGTTTGTCAATAAAATATTGTGACACTGCTGCAATGCTATTTTATATTCGTTATGATCATTTAACGTTAGAATAAATTAGAAACATACATATTATACAAAAAAGCTTGATTTAAATTATTAAAAGCCTTAATAAAATTTTTGAAGCCAAAATAAATTATTAGAAAAATTTTAAAAATCCGAAAAACCTTAATAAACTATTTTTAGGTTAAGACGATGACTTTGCATAGTCTTAGGAAAAGGATTTAATACAATTGTTACCATAAATGCAAATGCTTAATTTATATTGTTATTATTGTATAAGCTTATTAAATAAGTGGTAAGTTAACCAGATAATAAAAATGTGTCTAATTCAATTCTTAATGCATAATTAGAATAACAATTAAAATTTAAAAAAAATCAATTTACTATAAATTATTGACTTACAATATTAAACATATCGTAGATATAATACATCAATGCATTCTATTGTATTTGTTTTTTATTTTAATTCAGCTTTCCATTGTGCATTCTATTCAATATTAATTAACGTTGAATAAAAAGAAAAAAATAACGATTTCGAGCTACATCATTTGGATTTCACTGTACAAATATACAATATTTATATAAGAAAGTGTTCCATTGTTTTAAAACGAAATCAATTCATTTTACTTTAAGTCAAGTAAACGAATATTATACCTAATGATCTAAACACAGTTTCTGTATATAATCTTGACGTCATTATACATCTATACTGAGATGGTAGCAACATGAGACGTAACAGCTATACTGAGATGGTAGCAACATGAGACGTAACAGCTCTACTGCGATGGTAGCAACACAAGACGTAACAGCTATGCTGAGATGGTAGAACATGAGACGTAACAGTTCTTCTGAGATGGTACAACATGAGACGTAACAGCTCTACTGAGATGGTAGAACATGAGACGTAACAGCTCTTCTGAGATGGTACAACATGAGACGTAACATCTATGCTGAGATGGTAGCAACATGAGACGTAACTCCTATGCTGAGATGGTAACATTATCAGACGCCCAACTTTGATCTAATACGAGAGGTAATAGCTTATCTAATATCAAGTAATCATGTTATCAATATTTATGAATTACACTCGATAAACGAGTTTGCCAGAACTCATTTTTACGTCTTAAATTTATTAGCACTATGATATTCAAATGTGTAGTTGAGAATTTTGGATCTATATTGCGTGATATTAGTACATTTCAAATAATTCCCATTAATTATTTTATCGAGATTAGTTTTTATTTTTACATTACGATAGGGGGGAGGGAGGTTCACTGCAAAAATTACGTAAAAGCAGTGTAGCATCCTAGTATTTGGACGATTATGCTATTGAGACATTCCTAAATTTACATAGTTATAATAGAATGAGTCAATTAAATTATACAATATTATTCAGCATTCATATTGAATCACCTGTGCACTGCGGATATTGGGGCTAATTATCGGGATGTTAATCAACCCACACCACAAAAGCAGACACTATTGATTTCGGGCGCTGTAATCTACTTTCAAAAATATCCTGTTGCAGTAAATCTTCCAGTGACAGGACCACTCTCGTGACTTTTATTGATACGGAAAAAACCTCAATCTGAATAGTACGGATGGGGGCAGGTTTCTTCAACAGTGTGTATAGTTACGAATATTTCCCCCCCCCCTCCCCCTATTTCTTCTGTTTAGTGATAAATTAAGGAACCTGTTCATGTCATAATGTTTGACTGGGTGGAGAAATACTTCTTATACCAGCTGCAACACCCTAATCCACAAGACTCAAACATTACTTGATTTACTTGAAACATTTACTTGATGTTAGTCTGACTATTCTACAGTATATATCAGGGGTTATTTTTACTGCTGCAAAAACTTATTTATCGTGAATTTTTTGTCAAGTATATATGCTTGAACTGCTTGAAAACTGAGATCTGGTTTTACTGTTTAATTAAAAATAATAACTTGTGTATTTATTTAAATATCATTCAAACAGTTCAACTATTCACTTAATTTTTAGCCAAGTATATCTAGCAATATATTTGACAGTACTAGGTATAATGGAGGCCAGAATTATTTTTATAAATTATATCATTTGTTTATAAAAAATATAGTATTAGTGAACATTTTCCCCGTTTTTTATACACTTTTTTAATTTATTATCAAATTAAATTAGTAATTCTGTTAATAGATAAGTCAACAAAACCAGGTTCTATGTGAAGTTAACTATTACATATAACAATGGATAGATGAACAGACTAGATGGATAGATGAACAGACTAGATGGATAGATGAACAGACTAGATGGATAGATGAACAGACTAGATGGACAGATGAACAGACTAGATGGAGTAAATGACTGAATAGTCAAATTGAAATATTATATAATTTACCATAAAACATGCTGTTCCATTATTCGGGTCAAAGTGAACTGGTAAAATAAACACAAAATAATACAAAATATTTTAATCGATTTTATTAATTTACGAAAAACTTTAAAACCAGTAAATATATATAAAAATATATTGTTATGTGTGATGAATATAATATATGTAGCTTTTAGACATAATTGAAATTGTTTACAATGAAAGACTTTAACTATGCGATTTTTTATATATTTTAATATATTTTAAATATATTTAATATATATACACTTAAACCGAAAGGATAGATTTCAAATTGTATATTTAAACGTTATTATGTCGTTGTTTAACTATTAAGATTAATATATAAAACACATTTCTAATTTTTTTAATGTTATTCACCAATGCTATAAAAATCTTATTTTAGTAGAAAGTTGTGTATGCTGTTAAATTAAAAACCGAAATTATCTATGTCTTATACTAAAGCTTTACGGGATCGATCACAGAAAAAAGAAACGGCCGTATTTAAAGTCCGACGAGATTCAATTGAAGGATATAAAAAGCACCTATTATACATACGAACCTTTATATTTCATTTTATAATATAAATCTACAGATCTGAACTCATCATAAAATCGGCTAATTTTGTGGTTTTACCTAACACGTACGTACACCACTCTGAATATATTATATATAAAGAATAAATATTCTAATGTTGGTTTGAATTGTTTATGCTATATTACGTCAAATTAAATGTTTTTAAATGAATTAATGCTATTTAGTAATGTCTGTGAACATCATTTATTTATATGTATTCCGTATATATATATATATATATTGTATATTAAAGGTATAGATTATTTAAGCAAATAGTATTTGTTATCAGGATTCTGACGACATAACTGATATTTCATATTTGTTAAATTTTAAGTGTAATATTTAATTAATAAAAAAAGAGATATATATTTTAATGAACCGTAGAAGTAGCAAGGAGGGGGGTTTAAATCGACCCCGCAGAACTTGATGACGTAATACATAACTTAAAATCAGATAAAAATATGCTTGTATAAAGAAGTATTGAAACATTTAGGCTACAACTTTCACTTATTGCTCCCACCATTATATATTTTATAATCAATCATTTGTTTGCCTCATGCTGACAACTGTTATACATGTGATTAATGATCTAAAAAAGATATGCTAAAAATGTGTATTTAAAAAAAAAATCATCTTTTAATGCATCATAATTAACATATATTTACAGCTACATAAACAGACAGCTAGCTAACTAAGCATCTAATTATAAAGATATAACAGATGTGCATCGTTCTTGAAAAACTACGTAATAATGTACTAAAAGCAGATTGGCCAAATTGACCTCTCAACCTCTATACGGCTAAATATTGTTCGAAAAACGCATGGAGCTGAGGTATAAATACAAAATATATACGTTTCTTGTGTTAAGTTGTTGATTATTCTTTAAACAATTGAATGTGTGAGATAAGCAAATAATTTCTAACTATAGCCTAGCTAATTTTCTTAAAAATCTTAATTAAAAAATTTGTTGAATTAGCAAAACTAATGTCTATTAAAATGTTAATTAATATTCATTTTTTAATTCTATAGAGAATAAGTTAGAAAGATTAGAAAGAAATGTAAAATTTGCAGAACTTTCTGTTTTTTTTAATGTCTTCAGAATCTAGGTTAAATTTTTTTTTAAAACGTAAAATATTTTATTATAATATATTGTCTAATAAATATAGGATAGTTAAAATGTGTTCGAAATGATTTGAAATTAAACAATAATTTTTCTTAATGATTTTCCGATAATTAAAATGTTACTCTATTAATAACATACATTTTTGGTTTAAGCGTATTACGATATCAAAATATTCAAATAACTATTAAATATTGCTTTCATATAAATAATAATAAATAATAAAATGCTAAATTGCATTTCAAACTTTTATTGGCTTTTTTTATAACTCACGTTCGTGGTATTAAATTACATATTAACAATAAGGTTTGTTAAATATATTAGAATACATTAGAAATAAAAAAAAATTACTCAATCAATAAATATTATAATCTTCAGTTTTTGTCTCATTCAAGGTCCTATTATAATTCGCGGTTTTTGTTGTCAACATTAATTTGAATAATACATTGCCCTTATATACAAACATAAACACATCTATTAATTTTTTGTTATATCTTGTTGTCAACATTTGCAATAAATTTTAATATAATATTAATTTAATTTTAATTTAATTTAATTTTAATTTATTTTTGTTGTTGTTGTTAACATGATTCTTTCACATTTAAAAGAAGTGCACAATAAATAATAAAAATAATTAAATAAGCTACTCACCACTTTCAAACAAAAAAGAATATAAATATTGTAAATTTATTATTTTATTGTAATATTCTTTTTTAATTTCTAAATTATACTGAGTAATTTATTTAATGATTTAATTATATAGAAACAATAATGTTTAAACAATTTATTAGTATTATTTATTTCAATTCAAAAATAAAAATATATATTTAAGTTAAAAGTTAATAAGATTAAAAAGAAATATTTGGTTGCCATTTAGTTTGTACATTATATAATTCTCTTTACACAATGTAATATAATGATTATCACCATTAACAAATTATGGAATAAATTAATTTAGCAAATAAATGAAACTGAATTAATTGTCCTATGCTTGTTTATTTCAAATTTTCAAATATTTCTATAATTATAAAAATTAAAATTAAACAAATCTTTTATGTATTTAATAATTTGGAAATTATCACTTTCAGTTTTATTTACATTAAAACTATTCAAATAATAATTGAATTTTATTTTGAAAATTCATGCCGCTTTTCAAATGTCGTGTTGCCGTCGGTAACAGGAAAAGGCACATTCGCAGTCACCATAGATGCTACAACTGTGCAGCGTGTACCACTTAGTGTCTCTACAAATTGTATAACGTGCGCATAAACATTAGCTGAACAAATCAATGTATCAATGCCCTAATCTATCTATGGGTTTTAGTGTTTAGCCTATAATGGGTATATCGGTACACTCCCCATGTTGATCGCATTAAAATCTGTTTAATATTATTAAGCATAGTTTAGATTAAAGTGTGTTCTTTTTTATTATTAGCAGTATGGAGTTTGGGTTACCTGTTAAAGAATGTCAAAAACATATAGCGCAGATTTGTATCGTTTTAAATTGTTTTAGATTTGCATCACTGGGCGGGATTATGGAGCTTTCCAAGATTGTTTGAATCGATGGATTACACTAATTTCTTTAAAAAAAGTGTGCATAACATTCACCGCGAAACAAATCGATAGCCAATTAGGTCTCATTTTAAGTTATGTTCATGGATTAATTATACGATAACTATATAATAGTTATAAATAAATATTCCAACACCTCCTATATTACTTTATGCGTACTATAAAAGAGACAATATGTAAAATAATATAATTTTATAATGACAGGTTGTGCCATTTACGTAAACACTATTCAGAGTGGTACATAATTTTACATATTTTCATAACATGTTCAACATCTTTTCCATGTCGCTGAACCTACTCATAGCTGAGCACGCTTGAAAAAATTCGTCGAACATTTGCTATCATTTCAGCATTGACTGTAATAGATTCTTCAATTCTGTGCTGTTTCAAGTTCCACAAACCTGGAATTTCAAATTACCTCATAATAAATCCAAAGTACTAAGTTCAGGTGAACGAGGTTCCCCACTTTGTTTGGTTCCTCTACTTCCAATCCAATTTTCAAAGTGTTCATCAAGTCACTGATGATCTTTAAGGGAATAGTTGGCTGGTATTGGCGCCATTGAGACAATTCATCATCGTTGTATATTGCTTGGAAAATATCGAGTCTTGCAGTAACCGAAGGTGATTATCACCATTCACAATACCATTGAAGAGACATACACCAATCAAACGATTGTACCAAATACCGCCCCCCTACCATTACTCTTGTTGTTTGGCAGGATCCATCAAATGGAGATTTTTTGGAGACTGCCGTTAATAACTCTTTTGCTTATTCAAATCTCCATTAATGGAAAAATTGTTGTAAATAGTATAAAAACTGAACTTCTGGAAATGCCAAGTTCAAGGGATGTTCTGAGTATTAATTTTTTTTTTTGAGAGAGGGTCAGCTTTGTTAGTACTTTAACTTTTGTGTCTTAATCAATTGATGGACAGGAATCTTTGTTCTTGTCCAAAGCTGAATAATAGCGGTTCCGTGTACATCATTGAAATTGTCCACACATTGTGCCTTTGTGATAAATTTGGATTACCAAACAAGATTAATGTCTATGCTTTCATTTTTTAACAATAACAAGCTTATTTTTCTGACTCATTTCTGCAAATAAATATGCAATTCATATAAAGACACTGAACATTTTTATCAAATTCTAAATAAATTTAATTTTAATGAATACGCATTTCGTCATTACTTGCGTTACAGGAAATACATGCACCAAAGAAAGTACAAAATTCAGAGAAAGAACTGTGTCAGCTATGGCTTTAAAATACTATAATATAGAAAAGACATACTTCTTATGATGTGTGACTTTATATCAACCCTCTACAATGTAGATAAATTTATCCTAAAAATAATACAGTACGCCATATAAGGACATTACGATGTTAAATATTCATAACTTTTTGTACTCGTATTATATTTTAGCGATATTAATTAAATATCTTTAAAATGTTGTTAACACAATTGTATAACATAACGTTTATTGATGAATACGCACACGGACCCCCGCCTACAATTACATTCAAACAAAACATACTGCAACCCTAAATTGTTTCAATAGTGTAGTCTCTCGCTCGCATCCAATTCGCCATTAATTCTAATGATGCCATCCTCATAACTATACATAAACATCCTCATAACATTTCTCTTTACACTCAACAGAAACATGAAAACAACAACGGACTCACTAACAGTTCGTACATCAAACAATTTCATTCAGGTATCCAACATCTTAGTCACAAATATCATCATATCCATAAATAGTAAAAAACAGGTTTTATAAACAATCAATTTAATACCGTTCATGACTTTTCAAAACAATTCCGGACAGACAATACACACTACAAAACTACATTAGTGGAACATATATTTACAAAATGCATGAGGAAAATGGCAATCCATTGAACTATAATAATAAGAAATCAATAATCAGTAATCAATAATCAGAGGATCCTTGAGTGGAAAATCAACAACTGATTCTATACATTTTATAGGTGTTTCATTGAAATATAAAATTTTATTTAATAAAAATATTTCACAATCGTACATATAAAAAGATAATGAATAATAGCAGTTTTAATAATATATTGTGTAATTGTTTATCTGAATACATCCAAATATTGCTAAAGGATCAGTGTTAAATATAACAAGCAAAATACAAAATGATTTATATCTTAATAGAAAATGTGAAAATATTTTTTTGCAATCAATTGTGTACACATTTGCAATAGAAATAGCTAACCTGCAGCATTCGTCCTTATCTAGTTTTATTCTTTAATAATAAACGCTGGAACGTTTGCAATACACAACGGACTTTAGGTTCCCAACAAGAAAAAATTAAGAGGCGTTAAATCAGATGATCGAGGTAGCCACATGATCGCACAGCGTCGTCCAATCTACTTATTTTTAAATTAATGTTTCAGAAATTTGGCACATACATATACATTCATTTATTAACAAACTGGCTCCATTAATTATGCATAGTCATTATATTTGACTTTTGAAATTCATTTCGCTTGAATTTTGGAGCATACTAATTCCTGCAATAGAATACATTACAGACTTTCAAATTATAGGATGTTAGATTTAAGGATTGATTTTTATTTAAACTAAAATGTCAATTATTTAAAAAATGGTTTAATCAATTAACATTACCTTAATTTTACATATTGTTGTGCCTTCTTTTAATTTCTACTTCTTCTACTTCTTCTTCTTCTTCTTCTTCTTCTTCATCTTCTTCTTCTTCTTCTTCTTCTTCTTCTTTTTCTTTTTCTTATTCTTCTTCTTCTTCTTCTACTTTTTTTCTTTTTTTTCTTCTTTTTCTTCTTCTTCTTCTTCTTCTACTTCTTCTGCTTCCTCTACTTCTACCCCATCCTTATCATTATCTTAATTAACAGCATATTACATATTTTAATATTATAGAATCGACGTAAAATTGAAGATCATTATTAGAATTTACGTGATCTTCGATTCTAACATAATTTATTAACAGTTATTGATGAAAGTTTTGTTCCAAAGTTAAGTTTGAATTTTAATATATCCAAATAAATCGTTTCACCTACTATATTTTGTCTAAAAAGAAATTAACCTATTAATTGCATCATTAGACATATATATAGAACTTTTACTTCCTAATTTATGAATAAATCATGAACCTGTTTTGAAAGTTATGAAGCGACAAACAACACTGTTAAATAAATTTCATTAAATGCTAAACTTTTATTATAGCATAAAACTTTTTATTTAAGAAATTGTAATACATTTTACTTATTAATTAATTATTCTCAAATTTTCTTAATTAAATCATTCGTGATACTCGTGCTATTCTGCGGCTTTTATTTATGTTCAACTTTCGTTACAAAAACATTTTTAATATTCACGAAGAAACATCTATACCATGTTAGCTTGAAATATCCATGAAAAGTTTTGGTTGGGCAAGATAAATAAGTATATTCCTTCCGATGAAGACCATATTTATTGTGGCTAATGTTCCTTTAATTATCAAAAGAATGTTTAACACGTAACACGCCGTTAAACCAACATTTTCTTGGAAATGTAAGTAAGATATGCTACAGAAAAAAGTACAGAACACTAAATTAATTAGGCGTATATGTATATTCATGGAATACGAGAATTATATTAATGTTTCCCATCTAATTTAATTCTAATATTTAAATATTTTGCATGACGCAAAGACTGTTTGAGTATACGTAGTATGCCGAAAATTACTGAAGAATGTAATACTTAGATGGTATTATACCTTTTGCAGTATGTAACACAACTTTCAAAAATTAATATTTTTAAGCATTAACTAGTAGGTTAGAAAGTACAATGTCACATCTCAAATTAATGAAGCATTGGGAAACTAATAAAGTAGATTTTGACATTGAACATTATTAATTAATAGACTATGTAGATATTTGGAAGACAATTTTTGTGTGATAATTTAATATTTTATTTTAGCAATGATTTAATAAATAAAAATTCATAACTCAATAATATAAGTATATTAATAGAATTTTTAGTATTTATTATACATTTTATTGACATTTAATTATACATTATTTAATAAATATTTTTACAACATATGTGAAGAATTGTCTAACACGTTAGATATGTTAAAATAATATTTTATAATTGTTAATCAATTTCTACTATAAATCTTAAAGTATGATGTTTATATTGTTTTTTATATGATTTAATCAACAACTTTAGAAATATAATGCAACATTAAGTTATGTTGATTTTTGTAACGATTTTGAATCAATCCAATTTTCATATTCTAAAATATATCCAATTTGTAATTCATTTTAAAAGATAATTTAATTAAAATATATATATAAAGGAGTAGGATGGAGCGGTTAGCCTCTCTATTTGTTATAAGTACAACATGAAAATATTCGATTTGTTTGTTTAAATGTTTATTTAATATTCTAAAATTAAAAAAATGTTGCACATATAATAAGTTAATAAATATTTAAATACTAAACATTAAACAGAATAATTTATTGCGAGTATTCACTGTTTTACTTACTAGTCGGTATTAAAGATTTTATTAGTCCGAATAGTTTGTGTGAAAGGTAGTAATAATAATTATAGTAAATTAACATTAATCATATACACTCACTAAGCATAGATATTTTAATAAATTAATTTATTATTTTTAACTGTCGTTTTTCATTATGTTGTTGTCTAATATGTGGGATGTATGCATGGTTCTCTGATTAAAAATACATGATGATTTGTATAAACTTTTAATTGAATTCTGCGGTATTTAAAGATTATTTCAATTTTTTTTATTGATGTTATATTTGTAAACAAATAACTAAAATAAATTATCTGATTTATTAGACTATGATTATTATATTTCATATTTCATATATATATTATTTAAACAGTCCTTAAAATAAGATTATATTCGTAAGGATTCATAAGAAATAAGCAAAATATGATTAAAAAAATTTTAATGTAGTTTTTATATCTGCTAGACTAATTAATACTGATATTTTGGGGAAATTTGTTGAGATAAATTCAGGTAAATACTTTTTATACTCTATAGAAACAAGATGGCATTCTATGTTTAAAAATGTTTAATTTGTCAATTTTAATATTTTATGATTTTACTGAATAAATTTAGCCAAAATACATACAACCTAACTTCAGTAGTAAATTTAATAGTTTGTTACAAAATAAAAAGGTGGATTTTAAATGATAAAAGCTTCTATGTTTAAAAAGTGACGAACAGAATAAGACGTATGCATAGTTTTAAATCAATTAAAATCATATAAATATAATGTTTAATTAAAATTTTCCCTTATAGTTGATATATTAAAAATAATTGACAAGTTTAAAAAAGGATATATAATTCGTTATAAACAGTGACGTCATCTTGTAAATTGTAAAATATTTGCTGTAAAATTTTATAAAATAGAAAGTGTATTCTAATTGATGAATGACAAGTTTCTATATACAATATTATGCGTTATTAGAAATATTGCTTATATGATCAAGTTCACAAGTTCACTTATATTCACAAGTTTCTATATACAATATCATGCGTTATTAGAAATATTGCTGATATGATCATTTGTCTATTTAGAAAATTGACTCTATAGAAAATTTGGCAAATATCCGTTTACAAACATAATAAAAACTCTGATTGAACAACTATCTCATTAAGGTAAATTTAAAATTTATTTCTGTCTAGGCGCCAAAAGAATCACATTTAAAATCATGTATGTGAAACTATTCTACCTAAAAAGCCACTAATAGGATTGAATAATATATTAGTCTATTATATTCTACTCTATGCAAGATTGAAATGTTTGATATAATATAATTATTATAACATAACTGTTTAACATCTAAATGTCTAAAAGTTGGAATGAAACTTAGTTGACAGTATTATTTATCTCCGAACGTGAAGAGGATGGCTGAATGGTATAAGTCAGCGGTTTGCGTATTTTGTAGTTGTGAACGTCTCAGCACAGGTTCGAACCTCTCCTCTCAGATTCTCCCGTTCATGGCTTAAGAGCTGTGCCAGTAGAATAAAGATAGTAACCCTCAATGGACTGCTTTGACATTTAAAATGCGCTTAGAATACATGTAGAATGTTCTTATACTTTAATTATAATTTATTTTTCTTCTTTGTTTATAAGAATTTAATACACATTCATCATTATATTTTACTACTTGAAGCAATATATTTGTCGTTTTTTATATTTGAATTATCAGGAATTATGCATAAATTAAAAAAAAACGAAACTATAGCTACATTTTAAAATATTTATAAATATTATTTCAAATATGAAAATCTACTTTAAAAATGATTTAGCATATATTTCATGGTTGAAATTAATACTGTTTATGAATATAGTGGTTTAACATATGAAGACAAACATTTTAAATATATTTTAAGTGGATTAAAACTATCAAACTGAGTTAATAAAATGTGTACAATATTAACATTATAGTTTAAACTAATATGTATTTAAACTTTAATTATTTTTTTACTATGTGGAGAGACGATCAGTAAAACATCACCTTTAATTATTCAACAAATATGATATAATATGAATCTTTATAATATATTAATATATAACGCATAATGTAGTGATGCACTTTCATATTGTAACAGTCGGGTATGTAAGAAAAAGATGCCTATTATATGTATACGTAAAAGAAATATTAGCAGTTATGCGGAAGATACATAATCTTATCCTAGTCTTTAATCTAAGAATGACCTGAGTCCGGTCCAGTCAAGTTAACTGACAGCATATCACATCTCTTCTTTTCTAATACGCTACAATGAAGATAAAAGAACTCACAAGTACGGTTTTCTTCATTGGTATGGTAGAACCGGCTGGTTTACTTTGGTAAAGTTTATCTTAATTGCTTTTAGAAATACTTAAATTGCTTAGATTTTAGTATTATGTGATATTTAAAGTCTATTGGTAAGAACAAATTTTTTTGCTCATTTTTATTTGGGTCAAATTCGATTCCATCTCAGAAATTTTAGAACATAACTGAATACTTATATTATTAACAACTAGCAAAAGAGGTCTATACCGTTGGTGACATTGTTATATCCTTAAATTAACGTTTATTGTGTGACGAAGCCGAAGTCTGAAGGATCAATAACAAAAATTTAGGGAATAAATCAATAAATCCATGCGGAAAATATTGTTATTGTTATAAATTCCATGTACAAGGTGAGTTTAAGTTTGGTTTTAAGGCGGTTTAAGACAAAGCCTAAGACTAAGACTAAGACTAAGACTAAGACTAAGACTAAGACTAAGACTAAGACTAAGACTAAGACTAAGACTAAGACCGCGCACTAAAACCAAACTTAAACTCACCTATTGTTTAATAAAAAATGACAGTCAATAATAAAATAATTAATAAAAATTTTAATGCGAAAAAATATTTATATTAAAATAACTATTTAACTCATTTAAACAATATGTCTAATTACAATGGAATTTTCCATTAACTATGTACTTGTGTATTTTGATTAAAAATTGTATATAGTGATCAAATATATATTAAAGTAAATCTTTTTAGCAACAGTAAAATGCAATTTTGATGAGTATTTGAATAACTACAATCAACTTTTGTTTGAAAATATTGAAATAAAGGTGAATATTAATTAAATTAACTGTCGATATCCGTTAACATTTTTTTAAATATAATCAATAGCGTAATCACTTTTTAAAAACTCTACAACATCTAAAACGGTATTATTTATAACTATCACTACATATAAGCTTATAACACAAACCATTTAAGCAGCAAGTAATTCAAAGGAAACAGTTGCAAACAACTTTACTACCCAAAACTGTATTTAATAGAATATACATAAATACAGAATATTTCCACGCAAATTTAGTTCAAGAACAGCGTATAGGCCAGGCCTACTGTGAACACAGTGCGTAGGTAGCCTACACACTACTATAGTACTACTATAGTATACTTACATCATCCTTAATGGGACGAAATGAACAGCTCTTGAGGCACTTAGATTTTTCTCTGGCGAGTAATTTGTGGACATCCCTCCGTCCAGGATTAATTGGCCGAACGCTCAAGAGCCCGGTGTCCACCTTCTTCACCCTTCTTTTTCTTCTATTTTGGAATTTCCTCGTACTTCTGAAAGAGCACGAAGAAATAGTTAGCCCCCTCAGTGCATGCGTATGGAGAGGATCTGAATAACAGACAGTCAATTTAATGTGTTCCCCACGTGGTTGATTTTTAAAGTAGCCTATATATTCTTTTAAGGATATATAGTGAATGTACTTTTCAATAGACAGCCGTTCTGAGCTCTTTACAAAGAGGAGGAATGTTTAGAATATTTAGAGCTAAACTTTTTATATTATTGCAATAAAAAGGGGGAGAATTCTAGGTTAAAATTGTTAAAATTAATAATTGATTTTCACAGTTATTTTTCTTGTATTATAATAAATAATTAGTTTAATAGTTGAAACTAGAATAGTTAGAAAAATCTTTTGTACTACATTTGCAATCTTTACCAATTTAAATAATTTACTTGTGTTTTAAATAAAAATGTCAATATACCCTTAGTTTATATATAAATTGATATTAGACTATGCTGCCAAACATACTGACTCTTGGCTCGTAAGTCAAATGAGCCACGTTACCAGGTTACCTTATATATTTTAATTTATTGGATATGCCTATTTGTACTGTTTTACATGTATCTGTTATTACATTCTAATTTTCAACTAAGTCCAAAACGTCTACATCCTCGTAGCCAGGATTTTACTTGAGGTGGGGACCACAGACAAGAAAGTAAAAAGGGCACATTTAAATACGTATATACATGATATTTAATTACATAACAAAAAGGGCAGCTTAGGATAATTGAGAGAGGGGGGGACCGGTGTCCCCCCCCTCTGGCTACGCCCTTGATCCTTTCTAATATCCATACCATAGAAATGAATAGAATTGTCTAGAAGCGAAATCACCCACCTAAACCATGTTTGTAATGTAATGGCAACAAACCGCCATATTTTTATTGAGCGTTTGTTAGCCTAAATTTGATTGGACAATAGCTACACAATGACTATCGATTCTGAAAGCTGAATAAATTACTCATTAGTTTCGCGTATTTAACAATAAATGGCCTATATTTTCGAGGTATATTCATGAACATAACATCTTTTAATATATATATATATATTAAAACAGAAAACAACTCACCAAAGAAATGAAATACCCTTCTCTTTTGATTCAGGAGTAGCACGAGATGTACAACCAACCATAACCAACAGAACAACACGATTTCGGCATTTTCACGCATACACGCTTAATCTTTGTGCCTCTTCTGAGACATATGAGACACATGAGACACATGAGACATATGAGACACATGAGACATATGAGACATATGAGACACATGAGACATATGAGACATATGAGACACATGAGACACATGAGACACATGAGACATATGAGACATATGAGACGTATGAGACATATGAGACACATTAGACATATGAGACATATGAGACACAGGAGACACATGAGACACATGAGACATATGAGACATATGAGACATACTAGACATATGAGACGTACATATGAGACATATGAGACACATGAGACATATGAGGCACGTGAGACACATGAGACACATGAGACATATGAGACATATGAGACATATGAGACTTACTAGATATATGAGACATATGAGACAGAACTTAACGGATCATGGTGCATACCTTATACCTCAACCTGTAAATCGAACATTCTGAGTAAATCATTAATTTAATGTTTTGATAAAAGCTAAAAAATGGATTACTTGATATAAGATGTTGTATTTTTTGTTAGGATGTTGTATTTATTAATAAGATTATATGAGATGTGTTTGTCCAAAATTCCTTGCTAATATCTTGCAAGGCTTCCAATTGTAGTTCTAGAATTAATCCTACATCTTATCTTATAAAGAATTCATTTGTGTGGGGTTGATATTTTTTTATAAAAAATTGGAAAAAGGCGGTTAAAAGAATGACAGAGTACAAATAGGGAGACAATACAAAATTAAAGGTAAAAAAGGGAAGGTGGATTATAAAATAGAAGCAGATAAGGAAATATAGAAAAAGTATAAATGTATGTTCAAGAAAATGCAGGGAAATTTAATTTTTTCAAATTAATATATAATGAGATTTGAATTGCAAGAGTTAAAAAATCAACATTTAAGAATGTGGAGATACATAACACTTAAAAATAAAAAAACAAATATATATAATTAGAACCTTGGGGTTTGCATTATCCCATTTTCAGATTGTGTGAAAAAAATCACAAAAACATTAAAAAAATATTTTTGTATATGACACAAAGTATTTTTATGTGGTCTTTAAATATTTTACAACATAAAAAATGATTGGGTAAAATGTCGAATGGAAAAAAATGTTTAATGAATATATTTTAATCAACTGTAAAGCCAGTGACACAGGTTCGAATCCCACTGATTACAAAAAAACATGTTCCAAGTGACAACTGAATACTTTAGTAATTTTTAAAATATATTACTGAATTGGTTACTATAAAGAAACATATAAGAACATCATGTAATTAATGTTTTAAAAAACTTTACATTTCTCCCCTAAAATCAATCAAAAATAACAAATATTGAAAATACGATTCACCTATTGATTTGAGAAAAGTAAAGTATAATTATATATAGTTTTTGTCCATAACTTGAGTGATTTCATTCACAAAAATCTATTTTTATGAACACTACTGTCTTCATTTACACTCTGCACAAAAAAGGTGTTTTTTAAAATAACTATTTTGATGAAAACTATGTTATAAATATATATTTCTTGAACATTTCTCGTAAAGTACACGAAGATCTTCATTTAATCACCGCTCTTGTCGCGTGCGCTTGCTTGCCAATTGGCCTATTATAGTTTTGTGATGCGACAAAATAAAGTGAATTCTAAAAAGCCAGATGAGCAAAGATATTTTGGGAATACTGTACACTAAGCGTCTCCAATTTCATGAGAAAACATTTCAACAGCCAAGAAGAATTCTAAAACAAACACAATCGTCCCGTCTGGTGCCTCAACGATGTCGAGGAAATAGTCTGGTAACTCCTCGCTTTTGTACTGTTTTCGTAAGAGACCGAGTACATTTTCAAGGCTGAGCGACTATTTTTTTCTTAACGAAGAAAACTATTCTTCCCCGTCCTCCCTCTGCTTCCCTCCAGTTTATCGCCAACCAACGCGAGCGAGATACTCCCTCCCCCCCGCCATGCTTCGTCGACGGTAACTCTCTCCTCAGTGTTACGTTAGGCCTGTGTTATATTCTCCATTCAACTCTCTCCGCGAACGCACTATCATCCCTGCTCCCTCTCAATGAAATTCATCGGCAATCCACCTCTCGACTACCAAGCATCCAGCATCATCCATCCACCTATAGTGCCAAGCAGCTCAGTCAGTCCTTATGTCGCCAACCAGACGGCATTAGCCAGCCAGCGAACTAGCGAGAGTCTGGTTAGGTAGAGAGATACAGAGAGTGAAAAAGCAGATGAAAACATAACTGTGGAAGAAGATCTGAATTTCTGTGCGAAATTACTTTCCCGTAAAGAAAAAAAGAGAATAACTAAACGCGTACGATATACTGGCCGTTGCATAATTCTGCACATCAGATTGCGCACTGGAATTTGTCCATCGAAACAGCCAACGACAATCAATGCCTGTTTGGTGTGGATGGATGACCGTGCTGCTTCCCGCGTGTGTGTAAACATAACTGACTGGAACATGTCACCTCATCATTCCGAGAGCCGTTATTAGCCCCACAGCGGCGTGTGTCTCACCAGAAGAAGCCAGAAGCGCAGCCTGCCTCTGCGTTCGTTTCTCCCCCCTCAGAGCCTGTCCTGCCACATGTCCACATGTGTTCGGCCTCCGCTGCTTCACTGACCCCTCCTCGCCTTCGCTACTTACTGTCGCGGTGATCAGGAAGAAGAATAGGGCGGCAGCACCCTACCGTCGCCACCTATGTAGCCTGTCAGTTCTGGAACCCCTAGAAGGCAGCACTTTTACCCCTTCACGGATATAGATATCAGTATCACCATTTTTTAATTATATAAAAAATAAATATAATTATTAGTTTTCCGTGTTACCTTCATTTTAAGTTTATTTGTTTGACCACCTTGTATAACGCGTGATGGATACAGGAATAGTGTTTAAACTTGGGCGGATCTTTAAAACGTCCTACGGTGGCGACGGTGTTGACTTCATAGATCAACTCAATTATCAATTCACCGGCGGCATAATGATCATCTTCATCGCAATTATCGGATTCAGACAATATGTTGGTAAGTTGAAATAACTTCAATTTAATTTTATTTATTTTATCCTGTGCAGTATAATATTTTGTCTTTTTCTAAACTAAGAGTTTGATCATTTGAAGTTGTTGCTTAATCTGCTAATTTAATTTTTAGAAACATATTATGTAGACAAAGGTGGTTTCGATAGTCAACTGGAAGGTTATTGACAAACAATTGTCGTTTTGTTTATTAGAATCGTTTTGCTTATTAGAACAACCCATTACCGCAATTAACAAGTCATTAATGACGTCAATTCTTCTTGCTTTGTAATTATTTTTAGATTAATAGGTATATTATATCGGCTGACACAATGCTAGCCGCGCAAAACCTCTCTCTCTATTCTTCAATAAAATTAGATGAACTATTAAAAGTGGTTAAACCGCGACTGCCTCATTTAAGCGATGTAGCGCAAGGATTTGTTGGTTCTTTTGATTGTTTTTTTCAACCGTTATGTGTTTTAAATAAATCTATAAAGTTTATGCAGAAAATTGTGACAAAGAATAAATCGTAATAAATCATATAACAACAGTAACTATTGTATAATTTGGGGGAAAATCTCCAAAATATATATGACTGATTTCATTTTGTTATATGTGTGAGAAACGTCAATTGGTAAATACTATCATTGTATATAAGTTTCGTATAAACTTACTATAAGTCACGAATTCGCTTACATTTATTTATTTAAAAAAATAAATTATATATTTTTGTTAATGTATTTGTCAATACATTCTACAGTGTTTTTACGGATTTTAACAAATATGGTATATTCCATAAGTCTATAAATTATATAATTTAAAAACGACTGTTGAATTGCTTTTTCAAATTTTAACAATATTAATTATATTTCACAATATTAGTCATAATCATGTTAATCATTTTTTATCAGTCATCAGATGAAGTTAGAGATATAGTTTAAATAAGAACTAAGTTTAAATACGTCATAAAAACAAATTACAATTAAATAAGTCATAAAAACAAATTAGAATAAATACATCATACAAATAATTAAAATTAAATACGTCATAAAAACAATTTAGAATTAAAAAAGTCATACCAATACTTTTTTTTAGCATTCCACTATATGAGTAATATTGGTCATTTAAATATTTTATATTTTTAATAAATTGAAGTCATGTCATAATTTCGTGATTATGCCGACATGTGTTTCTCTGATCGGATGTTTCACTGTGAAAGACCAAAACATCACGCATATATGAACTAGACGTACAAACTGTATGCTCGATTGAACTAACGTTGAGTTGATGTTAATATAACATATTTTGTGGAAATTATAGATAAATTCAAAAACAGCTACAAATATATATAAAATATATCCTTCACATAGCTGAGTAAACAAATAAATGCAACAAAATATGTCCATCTTGAATATGTATAGTGTATGCTACATTGCCGTACTTATATAATATATTGCATATGGCCCAATACGTTCGGATTTGGTAATTACGAAAAAAGGGAAAATCAGAAGATGTGGTAATCAGATTTGACCCGCGTGAACTGATGCAAACTAATGGGTGGTAAACTTTAGGGACAGCTCAATAATTTAATAGTTACCTTCCACAGCCATTCGGGCTGCCTTAGGGGAAAATATAGATGGGGACCCAAAAGTTTCCATGATGTTTGATTATATATATTGTAGGTACCCATTCCACATTTATAAAAATTGGTGTGCCTTATTGTCACTATATATATAATGAATACAAATAATGTTAAGCTTTCCAGCCACTAATAATCACCAACTTTCAAATTAGTTACTTCGATGTTAGATAGCGTCGAAACTGCACAACTGTACTTTCATTTAAAAAACCTTTTGCTTGCGAAATATAAATGTAAATGTTTGTAAATGTGAAATTCAAGGAAGAACATTACAATTTCGGAATATTGTATTTATTAGTCGGTCACTTTAAACGGGGTAAAATAAAAATAAAAATATTAAGTAAATGAAATTGCTAAGCAGTTAAACATATATTTTAAAACGAATATGTTTTTATTTTTGTGTATATATGTTATTAAAGAATATTATTTTTATAATTTTTTTGAAAATACAATTTATGAACAATCGAAATTTTTAAAAGAATTATAGCAATAGTACATCTGATAAAGTTTATACAAAGAATGTTTTGCTAGTTAAATATATAGGTTTAATCGTTTAATACAAAATTGGTTTTAATTGATCTGAAATAGAATAATTATTAAATATTTAATTGAATACGATTTGAATACCCCTGCGGCACATGCTGAATTTTGATATCATGTTTTAATAAAATTGAAATTAAATACAACAATTAAATACAACAGAAACTAAAATATAAGGAAGCTACCAATTTATTAAAATAAAACTAATTAGTCCTATACTTCATTAGAATATTAGATTAATTAGAAAATTAAAATATTTAATTAAAAATAAAAAACGAACTTTTTTAAGACGAAGCTTTTTTGTTAACTAATACAGTGATAAAATGTTAAAATAACTAATATACACCAGATGACAACTAAACTTTGTAGGGGCATTATTACCCACAGTAAATAATGTTATTGTTTAATAAATAAATAATAAAAATGAAATAATTGACGAAAAATCACACGTGTAAGGGACAAAATATTAGAATGAATTATTCTGTTCAAAGAAACAGCTTCACAAAAAATACTTCAAGAAAAAAACGATGTCTATAAATTATTAGGAAATTAAATAAAATCAATAATATAAATTTTCCGTCATGTTTTAGAGGGATTCTGTAATTGCTCTTAATTAGTAATAAATAATGAGCAATGATGTCTCAAGCATGACTCCCCCCCATTACAATAAAACTATGCAATTGTAAAATTTGTAAAACAGCAAAATTATATGAGTTTTCAAACGAAAGTCAAATTTATTTAGTAAAAAAATTAAATAAAAACAATATGAAATTAACGAAATTAAATATATTATTTAGATCCTAAATTACATTTTCTACAAATTTACTAAAGAGCGGTAAACATTTTTCATTTTTTACATGTTGCCTGAATCAAAAGTATTTCGATATTTTAGAATGAAACTTTCATCAATGGCTGTTATTGACCGCTTTCATCGATTGCTTTCATCGATTGCTTTCATCGATTGCTTTCATCGATCGCTAAGCAACCCTTAAAAACATTTTGCTCAATCATTTGTTTGACGTTTACTGATAACTATTGTGATGTCATTAATGATAAAGATAGGTTTATAACAGATTTTAGCGCAATATTTTCCCCACCAACGATTGCAATATAACTAGCACGCATTTGGCGCTAAATGGACAACATGTGTGTCTGATTAGAAAATAAATGGCATATTGAAAATTGCCTTGAAAAACTACACATTAATGTACTAAAAAATTGATAGAACAATTTAATTCAATATTATGCTAAATGCTAGTGGGTTAATTTCACCCTCCCTCCCAAAAATGTTTTGACTGAATAAATAGTTCTTTTTAGAAACTCAAACATTTTAAGTGCATGTCTTTCTATGGGTACATACACCTTACCTTAATATACATTAATTAATTATTGTTTTGATAATCGCTAATTTTTATAATTGTTTTAGGAATCTCGGTTCAACATATTTTTTTCCATTTCATATTTAGAACATTAGTTTAGTTCTTTAATTAATATTTAAAAAAATTATAACATATTAAAAAAATCGTGTATAAAATTGCCAATATATTTAACCAAAAAAAATTATATAAAAGAGCATTAAATAATATTTATTTTTTATTTTTTTTTATTATATAAATGCAGTAAATAACTTAGAAAAATATAATTTAATTATTAATTAATATTTCAGAAACCATACAGGTCGTCAATTGATATATACACACATACATACATACATGCTCATCCATAATGACAGCTAACTATACTCAGCAGGGAACAACGGGGAATATCCCGAGCAAAACGTCCTAAATATGTATCCGATGTAAACTAAATAGCTAAATATGCGCTTTTCTGAGCATAGAGGATTTAACTACGAAGGACGAGATCTCTTGGGACATGGAAAAGGCAGATAATACCTTCATTATATCGTCTTCAACCTCCTATGTACATTTCGAGATATTTCGCGGAAATCGTAAGTAATTAGTTATCGTTACAAAAGGCAAGAAATACACATATTACCACACTTGGCCACACTTGGTCAAAGCAGCACACGTTATCAACATAGTTCTTAAATAAAATTATTTATATATATATGTATGTAAATGTATATTGTTTATTTATATGGTAATGTCAGCAAATATGAACACGTATACTCATAGTATTATTATTTTCTAAGAATTAGAATTGTAAATTTGCATATTGTGCATTACTTAACCTTTTAACGACGGCTATATAAAATTTCAAATAAAAATTTGTTAGTTAGTAAATCTGTCAGATCTCTTGACACAAGTTGTAAAAATGATAAAATTAACAAATATTGGTAAGATTGCTTAAATTTAAAACTAATAAAATTTCCATTCAATTCAATGTTAACTGATTCTTTGAGACATCACACCAAGTAAAATTCCCGTTGTATTCAAATACTAAATTGGGTATTTTAAACTATAGATCAAAACCAACTAACAAAAATATACCGCAAACATGTTTTTGTTCAAATACTGAATTACATTCAAGAGTCATCAACATACTACATATAAGATGGGAAATAATCAATTTTATCTTTTTATGCATATAAATACGCGAAACCCCATTTAACGGCTCAATTGTATTATATTTGTTAATAGTGCTATTATAAACATAATCTAATTGATCATGTCTCTATCTGAAGCTTCATTTAATATACAATCATTACAAATGTTTTATTCATACTGACATCACCTCATAAAAGCTTTGTTGGCACGTAATCTGGTTTAATCACTTGCTTTTTCGGTTTTTATAGATGGCATTGTTCCCACTGGGGATGCAAATTGCTGTACTATATATATATATATATATATATATATATCGTATTTAACAGCAGAACCAACCGTCAAAGTGGGAGAGGCTATTAAGTAACTACCAATATTTTTTGTCCCTATATTATAGTATAAAAAGAACATTATTGTACGGATTTCCTTGAAAAAATTCAAGTACTCACCAAATATAAGTTATTCATTCTTTTTTTGATGTGACCTCAAATACTGACTTGTATTTTTAAAATTGAAATAGTTCAGCAAGTGTTTAGATTTATTTTGTGGCTGTTAATGTTCTCGTACAAAAAATATTTCGAATTCAATTGTCATGTTGTTACAATTAGGCGAATGCGATTTGTGTATTTGTGTAAATTATGAACTTTTATTTTGATGACGTCATATCTAATGTTCAAAAGGCTTACAATTTTAATATTTGCAACTAAATATGGATAAAGTTATTAACTTACCTTCCAAAGTTTTAATGAATTCTTTCCTTTTATGAGGTTATTTTTATTGTTAGCTGCTAGCTACTAGCTTCTAAAACCCTCTCTTCCATTAACGTTTTAACTGTTTTTCTTTTTTTCTTTATTTACTTATCATCAATTATTAATCATTTATCTTTTGTTGTTTTAACGATCTGATCTATAATTTAGCCGTTGTTTTTTGGACTCCGTAGACTAGGCATACGTTTTAAATCCACAGTTCTGAAATATCCATTTTAATCCTCGGACGCTCGTCATCAAATATAAACTATGTATTTTGAATTTAAACTTTAAAATAGTAAATGCCTCTATATTTGTATTTTTTAAATATTTCCATTTAATCAGCTTGATTGCAATTATCTGGCAGTCGATTTCTAGTATTTTTCTGTTATTCCTAATTTTAGTCCTGATTTTGTTCGTGTGGGCATTGAGAATTAGAATAAACTGTTGTCACTTACCACCCACATCTCCAAATGTACTTTTACTGTAGCACTGAATTCAGGCAAATTCGGATATGTTCAGTCTTCTAGTTGATATAAAATTTGCTTTTCAATTCGATGATTTTCGATAAATCTTCCATAAATTTTTAATGGAATTTCGATGAATTTTCATATTTAATTTAATAGTAATACATAAATATTTACTTGAATTTGACGCATTACATGTGATGCTTTTTCATGAATTATAGTATTAAATTAAATTAAATTTATAGAATATAAATAATAATAATAATAATAATAATAATGACTTTATTCAGATCACAAACATACTGGTGATGTGATAGGTTGAAAGGGTAGGGGAGGGCCAGGCGTGAAATAAAATACACCAAATAAAAAAATTATAATTTTCAATATAATTTTTGGACGTTGGCGGTTTTGCAAAGGGGTTTACTGAATGTAGAGTGTGGCGAATAGTCTTAGATGCCCTGAGAAAGGATCGGAGAATGCAATAAAGAAGGTGGCAAGGAAGGCTAGAGTGATTGGTTATAGGTATTCAAGAGTGTGTTGCACCCTATTTCTCATAAGCCGATAAGGTGGTCCCTGGACATATTAAGTACACAATTACTGTAATTACGATCGATGGGTCTTCTGTGTTTATTATGCTTGTAATTAACGATTTATTATTGTCGGACAAAATTGATTATATAACTATTAAATATGTAACAAGTCATCTCAATGTAATACCTTTATTGCGTGGAATTACTCATACATATATTGTTAGCTGTGAAAAATACTTGAGTGAAATGTTGAATGAACTTGGATTAAAGAGGTATTGGATAACACTGTTTTACCCTTCAGTAATCAATAATGTTTTTGCAAATAACATTGTTTACGTCATAACATACATCATAATATACGTCATAATATACGTCATAATATGCGTCATAATTATACGTAATGAAATATTTTAACATGAAATTAATGCTTTAAAATATTTATTTGAATTGTACATATAAGATACTAATTAAATTTGCAAACGCTTAGCTTAACTAAATCTTATAGAATCTGTTAAAAATACATACAATAATAGTTCTGTATGCAAGTCTCATTTTTGCTTTCGGAAACATTTAAATTGATGTGTTTAACAAAATGTCCCTTTCCAATTTGTATTGCTGCTCTAATTCGGCAAATTTTGCCCATGGCTCGTTTTTGACTCCCCTGAATCGTATATAGGGGACATTTTTTTCTCTCGAAAATATATCCAAAAGTACAAACCCTTATTTATAGAGTGCGACAACAACATCACAAAACGTTTAAATATATTTGTTTCATAATAGTGAACATTATTATACTTCCGATTGGGGTCTGCACACTTTCGATCCACCTAAAGACCACTGAACGGTCGGAGAATTTAATGATACTACGGGGAGACATTTGTTTTAAAAAAAACATCTCTCAAAAACTGCTATCTCTTAATCAAGTTGTAACCGATTATACTCTAATAGATCGATTTATGGATTTTTATGTGTTAAAAAATATTGTTTGAAACATAATTTACTCCAATCTGTAACCTATAAATAAAACAGTGCCATTTTTTGTTTCATTGCTTTGAGATCAATTTCAGAACTATATTTTCAAAACTGATTATCTACATTAAAATTGATAACTATGTAAACTACAGTATATTTATATTTGGTAGATAGTGAATTAACTTTCTTAATATAGTAACTTGTATTTGGCAATTTACCTAACTCTGAATTTCTAAGATTTCATTTTGTAACGTTTGCTTTGTTACAATTTTCAGAAATATATTTTATTTAGAAAGAAATATAAATATTTTATAAAATTAATATTGAAGATAACAGTGTACTACATACACCCTCTAAGTAAAGAATTGAAATTCTGTAATTAGAGTTGTTTATTATAGAAAACATAATAAAATCTATATTGATTTTCTAGTACGACTTTTGACATTATTTCAAAACTTCATACTCGTAAATCCGTTTGTTTTCTGCTTGGTTGTTCGATTTTTAAAATTACCCTCTTGGGAATATAATCAGCCTAAAATTCTACACCCTAAAACCTATAGCCTACGGTTTTCAATATATTATTGCAGACTATATGCAACAAATTTCCAAATTTGTAATCAACAAGAAAGTAGATGTGCTGTCAAATATCCGAACATGAAGACAATATTGTATATTATACAGACAAAACAATTAAATAAATGAGTAAAAATACTTTTGGGAAATGATATAAAGACACCACTGAAAATATTGTCTTTTTTATTTATATAAGCTAGTATAGGAAAAAACGTGTACAGTCAATTACGTGCGCTCAATAAATATCGCAGTACTACAATTTAAAAGAATTAGCGCGCTGCCAATGAGTACTCTCAACGCGCGTACCCCAGGGCGTAATTGACCGCAGTGAGTGATTGGCCGTTAATTGATTAGCATGTTTCAACAGTAATTAGATGTCTCGTTCTGGCTTCTTTTAATTTCCGCGTCTAATTTCCTAATAAACCAAACCTCCTCTCCAGGACGCGGCCTGCATTTTGAACTGCACATATTCTGATCGCCTTGCCAGTGAGCAACAACAACAAAAAAGAGAGCAGAGAACAAACAGGCCAAATCGGTCGTATACACACACACACACATACACACAGACCATAATAGGTACATCTCAGGCTAAATCGACCCTCTTCGTGCTTTGCCCGTTGGACTAATTCCATGCGACGAAGAAGTGGAGAAGTGAACTTTTGAGAGATGAACATACAGAGAAAGATGTAAAACCTGGCTGAAAGTAGTCAAAGACTGCAGCGAGGCTCTTGTTGAGAAAATTGGTCGTCTCAGCATCTTTTGCTCGTAAAAATAGTGGACTGTTGGGTGGGGGGGTGGGGGGAGAATATAATTGTATTAACTCCACGATTGACAATAGCGGTTTCCTGTTCATAAAAGGAAACGAGGGGAAAGAAATGGAGAAAGAGAAGAGAGGAGCGAGAATTTAGAGGACATCGTTGTTTTGAATGAAGTGGGTTTTAGTTCTTCTGTTATTGAAACGAAACTGCCTGATGTACAGTGAGTATATCATTAACATTATTTGAATAAGTTACCTATGATGTAATGCCGCAGAACTCACCTGTTTCTTTTGTGTATCAATTATCAAAAAAATAATAATACAATTCGTGCTTTCATTATTGTAGGTATTTTATGTAATTCTAATTAATTTCTTTAACAAACAACTCTAGAAAATAGTCTGTTTCGTTTAATTTTTAAATAAATTAAACAATTGACTAAAGTCATTCTATGTATATAATGATATTTTACTCATAAACATGAAACAAATTTCATTAAATAAATTCGAAAATAATGTAATCTTCAACAAGTAGATGTGTGTAAATATAAATATAGGAATTCACAATGTCACACACAATGTCACACACAATGTCACACAATGTCACACACAATGTCACACACAATGTCACACACAATGTCACACACACAGTGTCATACACAATGTCACACACAATGTCACACACCGAACTACTTACTACTGTTTACAGATTTTTATTTTGACAACGACAATACTTTTTTTTAATTCACAAATCTTTAAATGTGCATTAAATGATTACTTACTTTACTTATCGTCTTCATCACTGGTGGGACATGAAGGTTTCTCTGCACTAATCTTTGTTATTGGCTAATTTATATTTGTACACTTACTATCCACCGCGATGGTTTACGGTTCGGCAACTAAAAGGAATGTAAAAAGAATTCACAACCCTAAGACAGGTTCGAACTATGGTTTTACTTTTTATTCTCTCTGGAATGATGATCTGGTCTGGGGCACTAGGCATTATGGGCTTTGACAAAGGGTCTTTCACATGGCCTTTCCGTGCAATGTTCTTCTCTTATCTATCTTATTAGATGATCAACAGAAAAAAACTGGCTACTTCCAGAGAGTATATAAATAATATCCTCGTTTTCGAGAAACTGTCAGTTAAATATATAAACGTCCAAGTCAGCTGAACTGTTTGTTGACACACGGTTCCAATTACATAATATTCTTGTTTTGAACATTCCCAGATAATAGACACCGTTGGCGGTTCTACTTATGGTTAAAAGCGATAATAGACAATTTAAAATAAAACTGAGAACGTTTAGCATCAAATATTTAATAAATTAGCAGCAGTACAATGAAAATCACATAACATTGTGGTTTATTTTGTGTTTTATTTAAGTAAGGCAAATAATGTAAATAACTAATCTAAACAGGTAAATATACACTCATACAAGTTTAGGAATTCAATTATTAATATCCTACTCAAAATTCCTTATTATTTTAGGCAAAGCAAAAAATAAAAGAAACATAATGTCAGTGTTAAAATCGATTAAATACATATATAAAATCAATTAGAAATTAATTCCTCAGACTAATAAGTTGAAACTTCAAAATGTTTACATAAATAATACAGTTAGAATTGATATGTTTTGTTCATTAGACAAATATCATAACGCTAATAGTATTATTTCACATTTTTTCGTATAACTCAAAATATAGGCTACACAAAATACACAAACTGTATATTAATATCTTATTATTATTATAATTCTAATTTTAAATTGACTACAAATGGGTGTCAGCTATACAACACATAATTACAGTTAGCAGTATGAGCTCTAACAACCAACTAATCATCTTTTTAACAGGCAGGTTTTTACATTTACATTTAGGCAGACATTTACAAAAAGTGATACCAAATTAAAATGAGAGAAATAGAAACACTTTCATATGACATAGAAATTATTCACTTATTACTATTAACTAAATAAGATGATAATAAATAATCTGTTTAATCAGTTTTAAGTCTGAGAAATTGGTGATATTGAAAACATATATTTTATTTCATTTAATCGTAACTAAACGATTGGAAGACAATCTTGCAGTATATCAAACAATTTGTTTATATCAAGAAACATATATATAAAAAAGTAATTAATTTTTTAAATACTAGCTGGAAACAATAACAAATAAGCAAACCTGTTTTTTGTTTATCTAGAACTAACTATTGAAAAAATATATTACAATATCATAATAATTATATAAATATTCAGAAATTGTTATACATAATTTTTTTATGATTTTTTTTTAAAGTAAACTTTTATACTCTAAATTACAAACTGCACAAAGTTCGTATTTTTTAAACTGTTACAAAAAACTGTCTTGCAATCGAATTGGATCGTTTTGTACTAATATAAATAAATAATTAATAATAAAACAATGTCAGTACAGCTAATATACTCGCTTATAAAAAATATTAATACCTTCAAACTAGAAAACTTATTTAATTTGTTTGTCGGAAAAATTTAGCAATTCCGTTTTTTCTGTTTTGTTTTATCGGCGGAAAGAATTTAATAGATATCCTATATATATTTATACATTTATATATCACAGATGAGAACATTGATATATAACAGATGAAACTATTAATAAATCACAGATGAAAACATTGATATATCACAGATGAAAACGTTTATATATCACAGATAAGAACATTGATAAATCACAAATTAGAACATACGAATATGTCAAGGAAGTAGGACATACGAATATGTCAAGGAAGGAGGACATACGAATATGTCAAGGAAGGAGGACATACGAATATGTCAAGGAAGTAGGACATACGAATATGTCAAGGAAGAAGGACATACGAATATGTCAAGAAAGTAGGACAAACGAATATGTCAAGGAAGAAGGACATACCAATATGTCAAGGAAGTAGGACATACGAATATGTCAAGGAAGTAGGAATTCTACGCACTGTATATAGACCGAATATGTCAAGGAAGGAGGACATACGAATATGTCAAGGAAGAAGGACATACGGATATTTCAATGAAGGAGGACATACGAATATGTCAAAGAAGGAGGACATACGAATATGTCAAGGAAGTAGGACATACAAATATGTCAAGGAAGTAGGACATACGAATATGTCAAGGAAGAAGGACATACAAATATGTCAAGGAAGTAGGACATACGAATATGTCAAGGAAGAAGGACATACCAATATGTCAAGGAAGGAGAACATACAAATATGTCAAGGAAGTAGGACTTCTACGCACTGTATATAGACCGAATTATCGATTTTTTAAGATACTTTAACTGTAATTAATTATTCATTCCTGAACATATTATATATTGTTTCGTTTTATTTTATTTTATTTTAATTTAAAACACATACTGAGTGTATTTCATTAGAAAGTAATATTTAGAAGCTCATAGTTGAATAGTAATTCCTAATAATCATTACAACATTATCTTAAAGTAATATTTTAAATTTTGACATATTAATACATTTTTGATATGTGTTAAAACTTACACACGTGTAATATCCTGGAAATATTAAGTTACCAAGTTATTAATTTGTCGAGTTGTTGTGTTCTACTTTCACAGAATACAACAAAAAATAGCTGCTAATTGATAACTAAATAAATAAATAAAACATCATTATTTTTTGTAATTACTATTATAGATAATGGTCACAGTGAGTTAGACTAAGTTTTAGAATTAATATTTTTTCGGCTATTTATAAAAACGCTTACACTATTAATGTTTGACACATTATTTATTTCTAAATATAAATTTTATTGTTAACCTTTATTCTTTTAAGAGTATAATGATATGGAATTATCTTCATGTATAATGGTAATTTTTATTTGTATTAAATATAAAATTTTGTTATTTTTAAGAACACATGTGATACAGTCATGATATAAATTAAATCATATCTTAACATAATCAATTCAAATTTCTAAGTTTGTAGAATTTTTTTTGTATCTAAAAAAAACACTGTCATGAGTTTCATTACCATGGAAACATTTAATGATAATAATAAAATTGTAAAATTTAAATAATACATTTGTAATTAAACTGTTACTAAATTATTCTGCTAAAAATGTTGTTTTAATGTTTCCGCCAGATTTATTTACTGCTACATGGTTTACTTATTTATGCAATATAATATTTTATTGAGTCTAAATAATGTTATTAAATACGGTAACAATAATTGTACTTATTTATTCTTGAAAAATAAATGTTCCGTCAAACTGATGATAATGAAAATGTTACACCAAACATTCTTTCGTCTCACAAATGTTTCGCAACCTTTCACGATTCTAGTTCTCATAATGTGGTTACATAATTACGATTGAACATGATTCTTTAAACTACATGCGCATTATACGCGTGTTTGTGGTATACACTGTCTACATACAGTATATATATATATATATATATATATATATTGTGTATATATAACGAGAAAAAGCTACGCTATTTACGCTTTTATAGAAGATAGCAGGAAAAAAGAGCCAAACATATTAAACTTTTCATAAGTTAAGAGAAAATTCCTCTGTACGACATCGACTGGAAAATACAATCAATATTTAAAATTGTTTTCTCATTCGAAAGTTAAACATAAACTTTCTCCTTTTCCTCATATTACTTTAGTTTTGAACATTTATATCAATATGTTATTATCTAGAACGCACAATATAACATGTACATGACATCTCTCGAAGCTTGATATCATATTTTGATATCTTACAATATTTGTTTAATTTTTTTTAATTCGGTATAATTTACATTGTAAAAGTGATATCTGTTGTTGAAATATAGATTTATAATTGATATTTTGAAATATTAGCTCAAAAACCTTTTTTAAACAAATTTATTGAGATGTTTGTTTACTGGTCTTATTTTCAAAATTTACTTTGAAATTTTTGCGCGAAACACTGTATGTTATCTACCATTTACATTTTGCTTGTGGAAATATTAAATTTTTGTTTTTATATCGGCTAATTTGTAAGACATTAGTTATTTATACAATCAAATCAACATGGAATAACTTTCATTCATCTTTTAGTTGGCAACTCAAGCATATGTACTGTACTATCCCAGAGCAGTACATACTTTTAAGTTATCAAAGGAATTGTTTGGAGAACTTCGTGTACTTTTTCAATTAATGTAAATATTTACAATATAAATAAACGGCGCAAATTTGTGTCGAAAGTACATCAGTATGTTTTGTGTAACTCAAAAAGTTTTCAACCAGATCATTGGAAATATTCAAAAATCAATTAAATAAATGTTTTGATATTTTTCCGCAAAAATTGAACAAGAAATCTTATAAAATTCTGTTGTTATTAAGTCATTGTTCAAACCGCTATGATTTCTGTTGAAATAATTTTTTTACTAAATATCTTAGATAATTTAACAAATAGGTTGATATAAAAATATAAATATATATATTTGTTTATATTTGCATATTTGTTTATATTTATTTATGTAGTTATTTATGTATGATTTATATTGATATATATTTCCAATTTTATTAAAATGAGATTTTAACCCGAAGATCGTAGTAAATTGCAACCAACTTAGCATTTTTTGTTATTGATGAAATGTATAAAATTAAATAAAAGTAATTGTAAGTAATCATATTTTATTTATCAGTCGTCATCATCACAATATTATTTAAATATAAAAAACGAAACGAAATTTAATTGCAAATTAATTAAATCTTTTAAAAAATAACAAAAATAAGTATTTTACATCCCTTTGAACGTCCTATATTGAACATTTACCCGTGTTTTTGTTTCGCTATTACAGTACGAATTTTAGTTTCTCGTTTTACTCATTTCTATTTAAAGAGTTCAGCATAGATAACAAATGATCTGAGTTATTACAAACCCCCATTCAGGAATGAGTCCCATGTGGACTTCTTTACGAGGCAATTAGCCTGTTTTCCTTAATGAACGTTGCTGTTGTTCATTTAATGCATTTTTAACAACAATAGCCTAAGATCAATGAGACTTTTAATGCTCGAATAAAACTTAGTTTTACTGGAATCGATGATATATGATGCGCATAATAATTATTAATACTATTCATTTAGTGTTGATATCCAAAATTACTCTTTTTCTCCAAATTATTTCGAACACTTCCCAAATTCTAGTTTGAACATGGATACAGACATTCCTTCGACAGTCTCAAATTAACTTATCGTTCAGAAAAAGGAGAAAGCTTCCTCACTACTTGCTCCATAGATATTAATGACCAGCATTAATAGATGATTAAATTATCGCTATGATGAAGCCTAGATTTTAATAATTTCATGAAAAAAAACCTACTTTTCTGAACAATACGATTTTGTTGGCCAAATCATATTATTTATAAGGTGTAGCCACTGTAAAGAGAATGAAAGTGAAACAAAAGTTGCCCAGATATATGGTGATGAAGACATGGATTATAATTTAGCTACATTGCAATAGGATTGTCCGATTTGAACGATTGCTGAGTGGGGAATTTTGCTGTAACCAAGGACACTGTCGAAGTACCACTTGAGTACGTTTTGGGTGTCAAACAAGGGCTGCAGTTCTCCTCCATATAAAGTACGTAAGAAGCAGTGACTGAAACTATGGCAAAATGTCATTTCTGATTAACTGTGGTGCTCTACGAAATACAAAATTTGATTCCACCATTCTTGTGTATAATTTGGTTTTCCGGGATCTGTTCAATTGGTGGAATTATTTCATATCGTCAAACTGTACACATCCTGAAACACAAAACTTCACAATAGAAATATAATACCCTTCCGGAGAATCTTTCTTTATTTTTTATGGTAAAAAATCTAATTTGCGCATCTTTTTCAATTAAGGGTGAATAGAGAAATCTTCAGAAACACAATTTCATAAACGAGGTCTGGCTACGATATAAGTAGGATATATAAAAATATATTTGATCATATGCGGGTTGTTTCAGAAAAGGTTGGGTATAGTAAAAACATATGTATAAAATTGATTACACAAAGATTATACATTGTGAAATATTTACAACAAATATTAAATAAAAAGTTAAAACATCAAACATGAATCAACACAAAAAAGTCTACTATATGTGTTTTGTAATTAATTCTGTATTTTGAAATCAATAGTATTTCTGCATATTTACTAATGTAACAAAAAGCGTGTACTATTCAATATAGAGTTAACTAATTATACTGGTTTATCTGATGTTTTAATTTAGGTGCCAAAGTCTTCAAACATAAATCGTCAAAAGATTTAGCAATGATTATTAAAAAATGAAGGAGATTATCTGTATAAAATAAAATTTGATATTTTTTTGTTTAATTGATGCATTTATGTATTTTTATAATGGAATAAAATTATTTAGTACCCAACACGTATGCTTTTTTTAGTCAATAACATAAACAGAACTTATACGAAAATACATTAAAAAATATTAAGAAAAGGTAACACATTATAAAAAACATAACTTGAAACTGTCTCAAAATTCACAATAAATTATGAAAGACGTTATAATTAAACCGTGAAAACATGGGTCAAGGAAGAAATCATAATGAAAATTCAACAATTGCCATTAATAATATATATTTTCAGGATTAAGTCTTCGACTTTGATATTCTTCTATGAATTTGTCGTTAAATAACTTTATTATTATTTGATATTTTAATTTTTTTTATTTACTAAAACTTAAGATAATACTACATTGTATTGTACATAAGAGGAGATAGACCCAAGTGTTAGATAATATTAAATGCGCTGTCTAACATAATTTTAGTTTATTTACCTTAACAGTTCTAAGGTGTAATTAATTTTTGAATTCGGTTTCTTGGTTTTGTTTCAACAAATAGAGGTTTGTATTTTGTGTTGTCTGTTTGACAATGATATCGATTTTTCGCATGAAATGTATAAGATGTTCATCGTTTTAAATTCTGTATAGAATACTCAAATGTGTTTGTTCTTTAATGTACCTATATTACCAATCTAATTTTCTTTCCCCAAACAAATAGTTGAATAATATAAATTTTACACTATACGTTGAAGAAAATAAGAAAATACCTTACTTATATACTACTTATATGTAATGTAATTTTTATTTGCAATTGAAATATTTGTTAAATTATAATAAAATTTAATCGGAATAAAACAATAATTCGTTTTAAATTTGAATAATTTCTAATAACTGTTTTGATATATATCGTGTCTTAAAAACGCACATTCAGATGCGCATATATAAATAATACATATCTCGAAATGTTTATTTTAAAAACTACAGAACAGAATTTTCGGCAAATAAATCTAAATGAAGTTTTTTACACAAATTCATTGAAAAATGATTATTCAATGTTTTAAAGCATTTTCATGATAACTTAAAAATGTATTGAAATATAATAATACTAATTTAAATAAACTAGTTTAAATAATTCTAAATTTTTGTTAGATATATAGTTAACTAGATTATTATCCATTTCAATATTATTTTTAATTTTGAAAATAATAAGATCTCAAGAAATATTTTTCTGTAGCGAGGAAACAATTCACAATTGAACCTAAATTTTATGATTTACAAACATGTTCTCGCAATTTATTGTAATAACACAAAAACATAGTACAAAGGAATTAGAACAACCATAAATTAGAAAGATATTTATAATTGATTGTTGTAAATATCATATATAGCACATAACATTAATAGTTTACGCATAACTTTATAAAGTAATTATATCAACTTCTTTCCATTATAAATTTTATAGTTACTAATATTATTATATTATTTGTTATAAAATTTTAATATTTTAATCATTTGAAAAAACCATTATTAATTATCATTTATCCCATGCATTTTTATTTAATAAAACAATGATTGAAAGTTGTGCTTCTTAACCATTCACTGCCAAGATGGTAATTAAATCTATTATTTTAGGTAATACCAGTAAATGTGAATATAAAAGAGTAAGAAAAAAGAAGTAAAAAAAGTGGAATATAACAGAAAACATATAGCTGAGATTAATTAATTCCTTTAATAATACAATCGGATTTCATAATACGTATAAGTATAGTAATATGTACTCTATAAAACTGCTATATGGGAAACCGCAAATGTCATAATTTTATTTAATTTTGGCTGAGACATTGTTGTAAATCAATAAACTTATCAAATAATCGATAAATCATTTATATTAGTTAATGATGCAGTCGGATTTGTACAACAAGCCATACTTAGCAGTATGATTGGTGTGCAATAATAGTCACTATATATATTCTGGTGTACTATAGCCTAGGTCTTATATAGACTAAATATGAATAGTTTGTCCGATAGCTGCAACATGGTTGTCATGTAAACATAGTGGCAAAGTTCTCCAATCAGATAGCTATGCACATAATGCACGTGTGGTGCAAATCCGATTATATAAATAATTAAATTAAATGTCTCACTAATTTATTTGCCACTTGTTTAACTCAAACTTCGAGGTATGCTGTATGCCCATCTGTGATTTTTCTTATCTGAACTAGGCTATAATTGCCTGGCTGTGTTTCATATTCTCATATAATAATAACCCAGAATAATTAATTGGTTTTAACATTATTGAGCCATTGCCCGCCTATATCAAAGGGCTGTTTTAATAGCAAAACGTAGCAGCGCTAATTGAGCATTAAGTGGCCGGATTAGTATAGTTCAAGGCAAATCAAAGCAGAGCATGTCACTACTAAGTTTTATGTGAGGATTAAAGTGTATTTAATTAGCGACAGATAGTTGAACCAAAAATAGGTCTATTGAAATTAGCATCAGCTTTATTGTACATTAGTAAAAGTTCTATCCAATTTATTCACTATTAATGAAACTCTTTCTTCAGGAAAAATATTCATGATCAGTTTTCAGCTTTGATTAAGTCAAAAAAACGTAGAAAATAAGTCATGTTTGACCTTTAAGTACTATACAGCCCCCCTCCCCTCGGGTATATGATAAAACCTCTTTCAGGTATATCTTTCAACTGCCGCTCTATAAAATCGCTCGGAGTAAAAATCGCTTTTGACAAAAATTGTGTTCACATATACAAAACAGTATCTATCATTCGCAAAATGTCCGACCAAAATGTATCTGAACAATTGCCATAACATATTTAAATAGATAATATTTATAGCCAACAAATCATGTTACCGGTATATATGCAATATAGACGTAGACAACAACGAATTAATTCGCACGTCACACACAATCCGACTTCAGACTCTTAACAAAAGTCGTGAATGCAATGGTTAATTTGTAAAAAGAAATACGCCGTAATGATTACTATATCTAAATTATGAAGATATGAAAATGTTATTTCAAGTTAAGCAAAGAATCTAATATGAGATAATTGATTGTCTTCGCTTCCGGAAAATATAGAAGATATATATAATGTTTAATCTTACAATTGGTTAACATTTAATTGTTTTGTCTTCAATGTCTTATTCTGTTAAAGTTAGAATAAAGTTAAATGGCCTCACACCAACAACTCTATACGTTGAGATTGTTTTCTTCATGAATTCAGACAAATAAAACTTTATCTCGTGATAAATATATACCTATGCATTGTAGCCCCTTCCATTACCATACATTTATGCAATCATTTTCGTTGCAGCAACTATAACAATAAAATGAACATTTTAAAGAGAAATTATATAAAACAGAACAATTAAAAAAAACTCAGCAGCTAATCTATACATAGTTCCCTTGCATGGCAAAACAAGACAATGTGAAATTCGACGGTTTGGCCTGGAGTATACAAACGAATCCACAATACCACCTTTTATTCCAGGTGGGATTTCCTTTTATAATTGATTTTAATTTTAATTTTAATTTTAATGATAACTTCTACGGGCGCTTCTTGTTTAGTATCTGTTGTAATGCGCACAAGAGTCCGTTCCTATCTCTCCTATAATAGCCATACACAAACCGCTCGCTGTTCATATCAAAACCAGAGCTCAATGACAACATATACTGTAGTATATATAGCAGCATTATATGACACCAAAAACAGAAGAACTAAAAACTAAACAGATGCCATTTTAATGTAATACAAATTAGCTAATCTTATATAGGCTGACTAAATGAAGGAGACCTTCAACTGTGTTTCCCCAATTTCTCCCACCTCACTGACACACTATATATACGCATTGTTATTTCTCTTATATAGAGGTACCTCACCTTCATAATTATTTATAACAAGAACATTAAATCCAATCAATATATTGGATAAAGCTCACCGGATAATAGGAACTCACACTTGTCTTTTATACATAAAAATAATTGAAATATTATATATAGCTGTAATAAATGAGACTGTTCCAATTTGTTACTGATATTTCTGGTGATACCTCAGGTTGTTTTCCTACATTCATTATTAAAATATATTTATTAATTTCATTTATTAATTTATGCTGATTTATTGAACGTTATTGGAGCCATTATTATGTTCATTATTATGTTTGTATTTAATTAATAGTTTCATAATATTTGCATCCTACATAATAAAGACAAGAACACTGATGTAATGTATCATACAGCTGCAATTTTTAAACTCTGTTGAACAATTAAAATGAAAAAAATTATAATGTAATGATGTTTTTATTAATTTTTCAACATTAAATGTAATTTATTTATAATAATATAATCAGAATTAATATCATTTGTTTTTAAATTGTAAGAATTTAATGCATACATCAGTATTAAAAATTTCAAGGGCCAAGTTATCATTAATATTCTAGTTTGTATTTGTCAATAATAGACATTTATAGATGGTAAGATATTATTATTGTGCATACATTTTAGATGTAGTTAAATGTTATATTATTATATTTTATGTGATGAAAACAAATTTATAAATATCTTTTTATTCAAATTATTGATTTAAACAATAAAACAAAATTAGTGAAGATACATACAATTATTAATTTTAAATGTTCAAAGTAGTTCAAAGGGCCCTTCATTGCATAAAACAGTCTCATTATAGGCCATCATTATTACGTCATTATAGGCTATCATTATTACGTCATTATAGGCTATCATTATTACGTCATATTATTTTCGTTACTCTCAATTGCTATGCAATAATTTTTACTAATAATAAATGGACAATACTCTTATAATATAGAATGATATATTATGTGTCAGTAATCTTCAGGTTAAAGCTTTAATTTAATACCTTATTTTTAATTTTTAATTGACTTAAAATTGAAGTACAGCGCAAAACGGAACACATTACTAATATTACAGATTATATACTTTTAGAATATTTATTTGAGTAGATCTGATTTGTATATATTAATGTAGTTCATATAGATTTCTGCAGTGCAATTAACATAGATGACCATCTATAACGATATCGATTAAATTATGCAATCGATAACCGATATCAAAAAGTATGAAATCAAACGTTGGTCCAACGATGCATTCTTTTGCAATCGATATTTGTTACTTCAAGATATATGAAATCCAATGTTGATCTCCTTATCAGCCTTAGTACTTCCTGCCTAATTTCTAAGAGCGAAATAGTAACATATTATTATCTTTTTCAAATAAATATCTTAAAAAAACGAATTATTCAATTGACGTTTGTCGACAAAGCAAAGAGACCAGCATGGCTAAAAAAATTGATAAAAAGTGTATCCGAATATTCCGTTCTGGAATATGAAAACATTATACTTAGTTCTATACACACAAACGAATCACAAACTCAATATAAAGTACTTGAGCGATTTGAAACCTTTCTTTATGAGTTGCACAGCGATAGCGCTATCCTCAGTTAGGTTCCTTCATTAGGAATTTGCCCCAGATGTCGTGCCCTTCTAGACAGCGCCAATTTCTATATCAAACTTTTTTCTTCAGTTTCATAAATTCGACATGCCGTTATAGTTTTTTTCAGTTGCAGGCTACCCGTCCTTTGAACCTTCTGGTTTCTCTCCGCCAGGAAAGACTATAATTGTAGGATAATGATGCCATAGACAGAAAACAAAAGTCTCTTTATTATGTTTGATCATGGCAACATATCGAGAGAAATTGGAATGAAAGCCAAACTGAGAGGAAGATAGCCGGACAGTTTCCGTTTGGTAAATCTTTTTTGTAGTTCAATTATATTACCGCGTAAGCAATGGTGGATATATATATATATATATATTTATATCTATTTGCCGAATCAAAATAATTGTCTTTGATTAATTGAGTCAATTATCCAAATTATAATACTTCGTTTTATTTTTTTGAAAAATAGAATTCCTTCGTAACTTTTATTCAAAAATACAATTATTGATTTTTTTTAAATAAATCAATAAAAGAAAGTGGTTATTGTTATTAATTTCCTTTTTTTAAACAAAACGTAAACAAGTATAAACTTGTTAGCATGTTATTTGGGGATGTTTGGTACTGTTTGAATATGTAATGCAATTATTTATAAAATATTTACTAATGTAACTTTTATTTTTTTTAATAATCGCTTATATACTATTAATTACAAAGATTATAATAATACCTTCATATTATTGAATTATGAATACTATCATATTTATTATCAAACTAATTACGTTATAAAGTAATAAACCTAAGTCTGTCCTAGATTAGATTTCATATTTATTATATGTTTATTCAGAATTTAGTTAAATCAGTTTTTTAACCAAATATATAAAATTAATATAAGGCTTCAATAAGATTAAATATCATATATTGGTAATTTCCTGAAAATTAAAAAGTTGTCTAGATTTCATTTCGCATTAATCGATTTTTATTACACGCACTCATTTAGGAGAAATTGATTTAAAGTTACTTGACACATATTGCGGAAATTGCCACCTGTGACTTCATCTAGATATTTAATCTATATTTTATTATTATATAGTAGAAGTCCTGTTAAGATTCCCTCGGTCCTACTAATTAAAAATAAACAAACAAATGGAACAATTGTATTAAACTGCTCTAATTTTATGTTAAAAATATTATTATTAAAAACATTAGTTTTTAGTTTTTTGTCATCAGTTTAGGTAATTATTTACCTAAAATTAAAACTTAAAAAAAGAGAGGGAAATCAGAGAGAATATTTTGAAACAAAAACAGCTCAACATCGTTCAAGCAATTTCTTACTCGTTATGGTCAACAACCTGTCACACTCTCAAATTATTTAGAGGATTTATAATCGAACCATGATTCCCCGTTATACCCGTCGTATTATATCTATACCATCCAGTATTAACAGGGCGCACATATTTGAAAACAACCTCACCCACGCAAAGGCCATAGTGCTATCAGAGTTATATTATAAGTTATCCAGAGTCATCAAGGTCACCTCAAGGTCACTTACTTCAAGGCCACTTCGAACCGAAGTCCGGTTATAGTTTTGATCTAATATACGCATCCCTACCCATAAAAACACTGGTTGCTTACATATTATTGTTTCTTAGCTCTAGAATTACTACAGTTGTCTAAGTAGTATAAATAAGTACAGCTAGTAGTATAAATAAAACAATCGATGTAACGAACCATTCGCGGTTTCACCGTATTAAGGTGTTTTAGTTAATACGCTAAAAAATTAAAATGAAGAAAGAAAAAAATGAGTTGTTGAAATAGACCAGAAAGAGACAGACATTTTATATACGATATAGTAGTTGCGATTTTTTTTATTAAAATGAAAGCAAACCCACAAACGTATATAAATAGTATATCTTTTATAATTAAAAATAAATATTTCATTATCTATTACCGATAATACTTCTAGCTTATATTATTGTAGATATTTTTAAAATAGATATGATATTAGTTAATATATCCTAGATATATTATTAAAATAATGTATTTCCGATCACATATTTGAGGTAAATACACACGGTTTTAGAATCTTAATTTACCGTATATGATATTATGTAATTATCAGATTATTAATTTAACCACACAACTAAGAAAAAACACCACATATCATTCATACGACTGGTTTTCGGTAATCCAATATGTTGTACATCTTCAATTGAATAATTGTTCCTGTCCTCCGATATGTATCAGTGAATTGAAAGAAAAAAGAAGTTTCAGGCCGATTCGTCTGTGTCTCCCCAACACGCTACATAGGGGCTGGACACGAAGCTGTGTCAACTTTATACCATGTGTAGCACGATGCGGCCAAATAGGGGAATCAATTAATAATTAAAGTAAAACAATTGCTTTCTCTATTTCAGGCTCTCTCGTGAGATACACTTCATGTTCAGCTTTTTTTTTTAAAGTTTTTTCAAAGTGACAAATAAAACTGACAACAAATAAATATTTTTTCAGTTTCGCAACAGAAATGCGAATCAATTTTTTTTTAAAAGGGCATGTTTCTTTATTTTGCTATATGCACAGAAACATAGAAACAAACCATCTACATTTTATTATGTACTATATTTATTATTTACTACATGTATATAATCAGTGACAGCTAAAGTTTATGTATATTAACTTGGTACAGGCACCCGGAAAATCAACCAATAATTAACATTATATAATGTCGCTTGCAGTTTTTAATAAATTTAATATTTTGAAACATTTTTAAATATTTTGAAACATTTTAAAAATATTTTGAAACATTTTTTAAATATTTTGAAACATTTTTAAATATTTTGAAACATTTTTTAAATATTTTGAAACATTTTTTAAATATTTTGAACCATTTTTAAATATTTTGAAACATTTTTTAAATATTTTGAAACATTTTTTAAATATTTTGAAACATTTAAAAAATACTTTGAAACATTTTTTAAATATTTTGAAACATTTTTTAAATATTTTGAAACATTTAAAAAATACTTTGAAACATTAAAAAAATATTTTGAAACATTTTAAAAATATTTTGAAAACAACTAATTTAAATTGATCACTGTTTTTGTACAGTTTTATACTAGCTCCAACTGTAAATGTAGGATCACTCCTAGAAAATTGGGTTTGGAAAGAAACGGCTTTAAAAGTTACATGACTGATACTCATTTTTGAATACTTAACAATGATTTGAGAATCAGTTCCTTCCCTATAGTTCAGGGTCTGTCTATTGACTAAATCAAAGGAACACAGCATTATATAAAATTAAAATAAGTGACTTCGTAATTACAAATGCTTAAAACAGTTTCAGAATGATCTTGAACATATTTCTTTAAATAAAAGAAGGAGTGCCTGTTGATAAGATCTCTTTCAGATTTTTTCGCTGTGCAGGAGTATTCCTGCTAAAATATCAATATAGCCCAACTTTCGCAAAAGTGGTGTATCCAACACTTCATGTTTCCAATACAAAACAACTTAGTAAAATGTTCAATAAATATATTATATTTATTGAACATTTTACTAAGTTGTTTTGTATTGTATATAGTAGTTATTAACTATATATATATATATAGATATATATAGATATATATCATATTTTAAAACTATATATATAGATATATATCATATTTTAACACTATATATATAAATATATATATATATATATATCATATTTTACTCAAATTAAACAAGTAACTAGCATTTCACTTCTCCAAAATAAAAGAAGTTGTATTCATCATTAAATTATTGATGTCCTGTGATGCATGATACCTGCTACACGGTGCATGATATTATAATGAAAGTAACAAGTTTCCATAACAGGAATACTATCGTTTATTGCCAATAAGTTAACTTAAAGTAACTTTCTGACTATAGATCTATCAGATCACACCGGGTCAAAGCTTGGGAATATGGACCGTTTTAATAATAGAACCCCGGATTACAAGCACACACTCAGGCGGAGAATATAATTAAAAATAGTTGAATCATGTTATTTTTGTTGTACTTTCCTTCTAATGTGTAGTCACCGTTTCGAACCAAGAGTTCTTTGTGATTTGATCAGTGTGGTGGTGAAGACGCAGAGCCACTGCGAAGCTTCAGCCACCAGTTACGCCGAATTAAGTTCTTCGTCAGGCGTGAGTTTTGCCCGGTTCATCCACTGCGCCTCGTGTTTGATCCCCGCTTGGCTAGGCACAGAATTGGAAAATGATTGCCTAGTGGAGATAGCAATATCGTGCTTGGGATTTGCTTCTTCACCCTAATTCTGCCCTAATTTCTCTGTCACCGTGTTTCACTAATTTCTTTTTCTGGCCACAGCATCTCTTGCTCGGCTAACATGGCTAAAGTTCTACCACTCAAAATCTCCGGTAAAGTTCATCTTTAAAGTTATTATTGTAAAGCGATCTTTCATATGAATTTGGCGAGTTAATTACCCAAAAAGTTTATTTTTGCATATTTATATTTCTGGATTTATCGCTCTCTCATGCTTCTTGGAACTCTGACAGTGCTTAAGCGAATAAATTATAAAATAATCATTTTTGAATCATTTATTTAAAATAGCATTATTTCAACTTTTTCTATTTTTTTTGTTGTTTCATGATTAAAAAAATTTTTTTTCGTCTTTGCTTAATAAGGTTGTTAAACAGTTTGAATCGTTTTAGTAATAATATATTACAAATAAATGTGGACGGACAAATATATCTGTAATAAATTATACCAAACACGATTTTCAAATAATTTCCCAAAAGTTAAGTTCTGCACAATATAATTTCTGGGTTTATCGCCCTCTTCTGCTTCTTGCCCCCTCTAATAGCGTACATTTTGAAAATGTATGATAATATAATATTTTTTGAATTAAATCAGTTTTATGTATATATTTGCATGTAATAAACATACCGATAAATGCAGACAATCATTGTTTTAATTGTAAAAGTAAAATAAAAATGCAGAAATGTTCAATATTTATAATAGATGAGGTATCATTGATTACTGGACGTTTAAGAAGGCTCAATTTATTATTAGCAGTAGGCCTAGTATTTATTTAAATACATGTGGCCATTATCAAAACAGACCAGTTCTTGCAATACATATACATAGTTATCAAATGTGTCTAAATATGCTATATCAGGGGTAGCCTATCACTATTTTCTGTTATGGGATGCGTGTATTCATCTCACTACAATATATTAAAAAAACATATTGTACATGATTATTGTATTTAGTCATAGAGAAACGTTATTGCAAAGTTTATAAAAAACCGTAACATTGCCATTTTAACGCTAAATTAGTGAACAATTAAATATATAGATGGCTGCACAGTTTACCAGGATTTTAATATATCGATTAACAGGTGATGTGCGTGACTTATTCGATCACGTAAATAAAAAGGATTTATGACGTAATATATTACTGTTATAATGTGATATATTGCCTAACATTATAAAAAATAATGTAATATTAAAGTTTAAAGTTTAGTCGCTTAGTTTGAAGTATATGAAGACGACCTGCCAATCATGTTCGATGCTCACTGATTGAAGTTATCTCTGAAACGACATAGTTTGGTCAGTTTCCAAATTGGCGAAGTCGAATTTGTTCGAGTCTCTTTTCACCAAAACTGGTATTTAATAGAGTTACATAACAAGATGTGAACAAGACAAATTCTATCAAAATACCCACTAGCACAATATGTTGTTTTAGTATTCTTTTGTGTAATCAATATCAATCGGGCCATAATATAAATTTTTTCAACAACAAAAATTTGATCATTGATAATTTTTCTAATTAGTAACCTTAAAGCTAATAACAAATAAAAATAATTAATAGCAGAAATTACGTAATATTATAGTAATGGAAACAATATTTTTCTGTATAATTTGTTATGGTTATTAGTTATATATACACAATCTCTGCTAAGGGATTATGTCAAGAATTTAGTTCACACTTCTAAAATACATTATTATCTTACATCGGTTTACACATAATTACAAAATGTGACTATTTGCACAACTGAATTATGTATTAGTCTGAATACATCTTCCCATAATTATAGATATACAACTGTCATTTCCATATCAGAGTTCCCCATACATGTGGTGAATGCATTCGGTCCAGAATACAGATTACACATCACACACAAATGCAAATGCACTTTAATTTGCTACAAATGGCCAGCAGTATTCTCCGTCGCCTGCTTTTTGGCTGCGCGTTTCAGTGGAGCGAGTTTACAATTTTCACAAAACGACAAATAGGGGTAATAGGCGGCGCGGCGGCACACATGGTGTCAAATATCAGTCACAGATTTAGTTCAATTTACCTCGACCCAAACAGTCTTAGCCGACCGCCTAACTATACTAATTACAGGATAAATAAGTATCACACGACTATACTTGATAGTTAATAGTTGTATTTTCATATATTTTTTGAAACTATTTCGTACCATTTAACCATAATTTTAACTATATCACTATTTAACTATATATTCAAAATGTCTTTGACGTTAACCCATATTGATTTCTTTCACCACCTTTCAATGCAATTGTCCCTATAAATCCTTGTCTATATGAAATAAAACAAATATATTATAACACTTCTGCGATGTTACTTCTTATTCTCTCTCTCTAAAATGCTTTTATAAGTTTATGATAATATTTTAATATAACTTCAAGAGCAACAAAAATATATCGTTAAAAAACATGATGTGATAACATGAAATATTATTCTACCAAAATGCAACTCAATATACAAAGTTTTAATATACGATCTTAAATTACATCAAATTTATCTAAATGATGTTCACGGATTAACTTTATGATCGTGTAACTTCTGTTTATCTTAGTGGTTTATCACATCCTCAAACACAAGAATTATTTTAAATTTTAATTAAAATCTTTTGTTTAACGTACGACTGTTTTTCATGAACTTTTCTATATATACTCCATTCCATTCCATTCCATTCCACCCTATTCTGTTTGATAATTCTAAATTAAAAATTGTGTTTGAACATTTCTTGTTAAAGAGATTGAAAGTATGTATGTTGTCTACTTCTTGTTACCGAATAAAATGTGTTTGTGCTTGACGCTCCCTACTTAATGGACCACGCTTGATAGAGAGGGAGATGTAGAGAGGCAGCTGTACAAAACTATGTTGTGTTGTATCATATTAGTTACAATAAATGCATCGAACTGCAAAAAAAAGTCGAACTTTTATTTCTATATGTTCAGTTAATTCAAGCTTAAATGCGCATTTTTTTCTAATATTATGTTACCCTTAAAAACAAACTTTTACAACTTATTTCAAAACTGTCAACAAGATTAGCTTAAATCAATTAGAAGTGATATCTATCTATATATGTAGATTTATATTTATATTTTTATTTTTATTTAACTTTAGAATTTTATTTCGTAAAAATGTAAATTTAAAAAAGTCGTATGTTTATTGCTTTTAGTAGCCAAAATACACTAAAAATATTACATACTTAAAAATCAAACTTAAAATAAAACTTAAAATAAAACTTGAATTAAACTTAAACTCAAAATGAAACTTAAATCAAACTTTTAGCCGGAATTTAAGAAATATGGTATTTACGAGATATGCATGCTTTTCTATGTTCCGCATTTCGCTTTATATGTAATATTACAATATACGTACGACCATTTCTTAACTAAGTCATTTATTGTATTATCTTGTATTATCTAAACTAAAAAATATGATTAACTCGGAAATGAAAACTGCGTCCAAAAAATTGAAATATTTTACACTTTTTTTCTCCAAAAAATCCAAAAACAATAAATAAATACAAGTTACCGCACATTTAAGTTTTTAAAATTAAGCTGGTATTTAAGATTATGTTATTCTTGAACAAGTATATATTAGTATTTCAAAATACTAATTGCATTTATTACTTTATTAGCTATTTTACTATAAAGAGCTTCTATACTAATAATAGTCATAGGTAGGTAGGTACAACTAACTGCCAACCCACTATTTTATTTGATGAACAAACATCAGGGTTTAACAGTATAGGTATTTTTCTTATAGATTTTCAGTCTTGGTGATGTGTTATTACAGATGGCATGTTTTCCGAAAACATGGAAACATACTTGACTACACATAATATATTTCCTTTCGTAATTCTGTCGTAGCACGATACAATCACAGCACCCACACTCAGTACAGTACATACATCTACAACACGTTGGTGTTTCTGCTTTTCGTAAATATATATATATATATATGATTTTCAGGGGATATATAAATGACAGATTTTATCATTAATTTTACTTATAGTCTGTGTCCAATCTGTAAATTATATATACGTGAACTATATATATAGGTTATTTTTCTATAAGTCTATGTGATATAACGATATATTATATCTTTGTAGTTTTGTAATGTATAGAGTAAGATATAATTAGAAACATACTGAATTCACCAAAAAATCTTTAATCTGGAATCAAGTGCAAATTGCTTTTTTTTAACGATTTGTTTGGTGTTTTTGATAAGTACTACTTGCAATCCAGTCATCAGTAGGGATATTACTGTATACCTGATGAGAGCTGAATAGCTCGAAACAGGTAGGGCTCTGTCTCTCTGCTGTTTGGACTGGCTCTGAGCTTAGTGCTTACTTAATAATAATCAAACTCTTGAAATATAATTGTTACGATATTTGTTATTTATACTAATAAGAAATATGTAAGTGTTCTTTTATACCCTTTTGTTTTCCACAACGGTGTATAGATTTGCCAATGCAAATTAACTATTAAAAAAACGCTGTGAAATATATAATTTACTATATATATAATAATTCAATTATTTAATATAGTATAATAATTCAATTATTTAATATAGTATAATAATTCAATTATTTAATAAAGTATAATAGTTCAATAATTTATTATATATAATAATTTAATAGTTTAATTTTAATGAAATAATTTTATAATAAAAATATATAATTTTTTAATAAAAAATAAATATTTGTTTAACTTTAAATCGTTAGCATATTAATTAAGTCATTCAAATTGTGGTTTACGGTTATATATTTTTTAAATGTAGATTTCAAATATATAACTAAACGATTCTCGTGGTTTAAAATAAAATAATTTGTTACGCAAACACAGTTATTTACTGCAATTTAATTCAAATGAAACTGATTACAGCAACGATCCATCCAAACATTATATATATATATATATTTATACAAAAATTAGCAGAAATGGCAAAATAAGTGCATTGTGTTAGTTATCATAGGCTCACATAGGTCTATTTTTGATCGACATTATTAATGAACAACGGGGCTATATAGCGCTGAGGATATCACCTCTGCACGGTACACTAGGAGTAGCGACTGTATCAAGCGTTTCAGGGGAGACAGAGACGGAGAAACGCGGAGGAAAGGGCAGAGCGATGATCGCGGGACTTGGCAACAATAAACTTCTGGCTGTGTTATTGTCTAAAATGTCCGACTTTCCTCCTGGACTTGACTGACAGAATCAACTTTATATTATATATTAATAAAAAAAGAGAGAAGAAAACTATTCAATAAATTAAGATCTGATCATGATCCAGGCCAAGCCATGCCTGGCCAAGTACACTGACAATGAGGTGAGGGTTCGTTGCTTTTTAGAGCTAGATATATATATATATATATCAGTCAGTTAGGTAGCTAGCTTCATCCGATTCTGGTCATCTCAAAACGTATCTACACCGTCATATACACTCACTCACTCACTCATTCACCACTCACAATATATAATCGCTGTACATATAAAGCGATTAACATGATTTTATTGCAGTTTTATTGTGTTACAACTAACTGTACTTTTATTCTATTAAAATTAAAAGCAAATTAAAACTCTTAAAATTGGGATAAAAAATGCTCCTTTGAAATAAGAATATTGTAAGGCAAAAAGATAATTTAATTATATACATATATAGACATTTAGTAAATATCGGTTAAATGCCACAAATCAAAATGCATTACCTACTTGAAATTGGCCGTAATAATATATAATTAATTATTTAATATAGAAATACTATATGGTAAGGTTTGAAAATATAAATGTGATTTAAAAAATATGGTTTAATTGGCTTCAATTGACAAATTGACAGTTTATATTTGAAGAGGATATATTCATCTATATATCTCTTATGAAAAGCAATATAAAATATGGTCTCTAAATAGTTAGGGAGAAGTTTTGAAGAATTGAAAGTATTGAAAGACTTGCTCGCAAACTATTTAGTAAAAGATTACTGTCAATGAATAGGTAAAAAAAACAGGCGATAATTTAAGAGTTTAACGGGGGAAAAGTCAATTATAGAGTTCAACGAATGCATTCTGCGAAGAAAATGAAATCTTATTGCCTGTGATCTGTAGACCGGGCTATAGGAACATCTTTGCTGTCCAGCGATGAAGATAAATAGAAAGCAGTCTTCCTTACATTTTTTTTATACTAAAGTTCAATCCTAACCTTGGCAAAGAGACACAAATCCCCTTTTTCTGTTGAAGGAGTAAGGATAGACGAAACACAATAAGCTTTTATCCCTGTCTCATCTCGATTTTCGACTGAGCTTTTCATGCTCTTTTATGATAAAATTGCAAAATAAAGAAACACGATTTTTTTTGCAACTTTTACTAACTCCGCCGAGCGCGGGCATTATATAAATTGGTGACTTTTATGCTCTGCCGGTACGTAGTTATAGTATTTGCAAATAAATTACAAGATATTTGAAATAAAAGTTTAAAAATAAACATACCTTTTCAACAACAAAAACGTGTCTAACTAGTCAACATTTAAGGAACAAAAGATAGAAATAACATCGAATACAAATTACAACTTTTCCCATTTCTTGCGTGATTCAATTTATAAAAGAAATTATTGTTAAACTTTAAATTTGTTAATAAGAATTTTATAGAGAAAAAAAGCAGCGATGTGAGATATACAGTAAAGCTAATAATTGCAATATTGAAATCATGGGTTATTAAATAATGTTGATTTTAAAAACCCGCTATCCCCAAAGTATATGTTTATAACTGCAGCAATATTAGTATAACTAAAAGAAAGCTAACATGGAAATATAAAAATGATAAACATAGATTCTTCACAGTAATCTTTTTTAAGATGTTGAAAAAACGTTTCTATACTAATTATATTTCCTAACTGTCAATGTTTTTAGTTTAGGAAGTAATCCTGTAAATGGTGAAACAACTTTTTTTAAATAAACCTAATCTTGTAAGTGACGGCATATATTTTATGAATAGAATAAATGGTAGGCCTATACTTGGCGCGTTTTTATGGATACGGACGATATTTTTATTGTCAATAAAAAATGGATTCAGTAATCATTCATTTTAAAAGGAAAATCATAATTAATGACAATCCATTAACAAGTATCTTTATGTAACTCAGATAATTTGTTAAATTTTATAATACCTTGAGCAGTAACTGAAAAAGATCCACTTGAATATTGCGTTCATCATCATCATTGCGCCAATTTTACTAAAATTATATTTAAAATTATTTGTTGATCAATGTATAGTAATCATTTTTAATGTTTTCCCTATTAATTATAGGAATTTCTACGTCAATTCTACTCCGCCCGTTCATGTTATATATGAATACATTTAGAAATATCATGGATGTATCATGTTTAATGTAAAATCACTATAAATATAATTTAGACTAAAATCATTGAAAATTCAATCTTTGTGTTACGTATTTGTTATCGACTATTTATACACAAATAATGGTTTCGTAACAGGTTCCAGTCTTTTCTCTAACTATACACCCATTCCCAGGCTAGTGTAGTTGACCTATAGCCCGAGTGATAAGCGTCCCTTAAGAGCTTCCTTAGGAAAGGACCTCACTTTGCTTGTAATTTTTTGCAGATATTGTACTTAAAAAAGAGAAAAAGACCAAAAAAATCAATTCAAGCAGAATGTTCAATAAAATTACTTTTGAGAACAGAATATAATTCAAGAATTAATTTATAAATAAATTTTGTTTTATTTAAAGATTATAATATAATTTTGATTAAATCATTAATTAAAAAAAATTAAATTGATAAAATTCTAAAATATTATTATACGCAAAATCCCTGTAAATTGTCAATATACCGAATTAAAAAAACAACAGGCATTAAAAAGTAACCAGATGGGGTACTTTTTACTATAAGCCATTGATATCTATAGATATTACGACCCTAATGTGACACTACTATAATTGATTAGTTCTCCCAAGCATTCAACTATCTCTTGGTTGTTCGCAGTTCAGAAGGCACCAGCTCATATTACGCTCATATACATACTGTAGAACACAGCGGCATCAACCTCCACACTCGCTGGAGGAATAAGTTCTTTTGGAAGCCTCCCTGAATAGGGAGCAGTGTGTGAGGTGCCATCAGTTTAAACAACCGAGTTGGCCTGAAAGGCTCCTTTGAAACTTCCATTGATACTCAGGAAAAGCTCAATCAAATCCTGAGACAGACTGTCAACCCACGCTCCCCTGAACAAGTCCATCCCCCAAAAACTATCTATTTACCAAAACCCCGGGAAGCGAAGGGGCAGGCAGAGTACTGTACTTCTTTGCGCCTGACACCATTGTGTTGAGTCCAAATTGAACACGATTCTGCTCTATTAAGTTAACCCTTCGCTTGTGGTAATATTATATAAGTAATCCCCATTCCTCGAAGCGGAGCTGTTGTACCTGCTCACGAGCGAAGCGACTCACTGCCAGAAGATCTATCCTGGTGAGTGATAATTTTAAGTGATAATTTCATGGAGTCGATGAAGTAAGGATTGGGACATGTGGAGGGGAGGGGCGGGGAGAGGGGGGGAC
>JAUZND010001455.1:6236-34629 GCA_034780555.1 Coelogynopora nodosa
AGTGCCTGTATATTGATTGATAGTGCCTGTATATTGATTGATAGTGCCTGTATATTGATTGGCAGTGCCTGTATATTTTAACATATGTTTCAAGAAATGTAGTTGTCACAATCTTATCTTTTATTACTCAACCTAGAAAATGGGTATACGTTTAAGGGAGAGATTTTCTACTAATTTCATATAGCATAGTGAGGCACACTTTTCTTTTCACAAGCTACCACCACAGACTACGACGATTACATTTTATGAAGAATTGAATAACAAAAAATGCATTGTTAAAATCGTATCCGATTTTAAACTATATTTAAAAATTGATAAACTAAACAACAGTTAGCCATTTTATATATTAATAAAACAATAAATAATAAATTTTCAAAACTGAAAAACAACATTCAGTTTTTTTTAATGGATTAAAACATGAATACATTATATTATTGTTCTAAAGTACGTTAAATATATATTCACTTTTTAATAAAAGCACGGGTTCTTTCGAAATATTTTCTAATCAATAAAGGTACGAAAATATGAAATTTAATATATTTACTGTAAAAAATTATACTAAATATATTTAGTATAATTATGTAGTTATGTATAGTTATGTTTTTCCCGTATCATTTCTTAAAATGATACGGGAAAAACATAACTACTTTAACAATCATGACTGGTGGGGATTTTGTCCATCACCATCTACATCCTTCTACATAAATGTTGAAATTCATGGTGATGTCACCGATATTATGTACCGATTCGGGAATGTAAAATTCACAAACTTTGCAGACCTGAACTGCAGTAATACCAGTAAGCCCTTTTACAATGTCTCAATTTTTAGCAACTAAGTAAATTAACTTAAACTATGCATTCTACTTTATAAGGACTCTAATTCTGAAAATAAAAAATTCCAAATGTATTATAAAATTTTCTCACGATGTTCAACTTTATTTCCACAAAAAAACACAGTTTTATTCAATAAAAATCATAGTTTATCTTTGGAGTCGCTTTATTAGTTATGTTATTATTTAAACTAGTTTATCTTGTATTTACCTACAAATCAGCTTATTACATTAAATGTTCTACATACAATGTGTTTTTATATTAAATGATATACACAATTCGCATTTACCACTATCTACTTCTACATCACTTTCAATTCTTCATCGTGATAATCATTTTGTTAATTTAAAGCTTAACATGATTTAAAACAAGTCAAAAGTCGAAATCATTATTGATTTTCATTAACTGTTTACTGTATTTGTAATCTTTGGCCTTCGTATGTATATATATTTTATTACACACAGAAATTTTTAAACATTTATTTTTTATTATAAATAATATATTTTCTCATATTACAATTAAGGTTTTTTTAATGAATACAATAAAACTTTGTATCAATATTTTATCGTTGACTTTTTATTAAAAAATATAGATCAGATCATCCTTTAATACATTTCTTATATTACACTTGAATTAGTACATTTTACTTTTGTACGAAAATGTGTGTAACTATTATTTTGTTTTTATTCTTTATATATTTTCAATTTTTTATAACTTTAATTTGTAATTAAAATTAACTTCATTATTTTTGTTACACAAAATGTTTCAATTAATTTAGTATACTTTTATTCGTAGTCAAATGAGTATCATATTATTTTACGTAATTCAATAAACTTTATTATTGATTATATATATTATTATTAAATAAAATGGCAACAACCTTTGTATACTAATAATAGATTACCATAAATTTACAAATTATGAAAACATAAACAATGTGTAAAATGCGCTCTGGAATGCTGTAAATATTACAGCTGTCGGCCTATATGGAATGTAAAACTTGCCAGTTTATTCAGAAAAGGAATGCACAATCACGATAGTTATTAACTTCCAGACATAAAACACGGTTAACTTGTGATTTTAGGTTTTTTTAAGGGTAAAGAGGGTTTTTTTTCCACTGTATAATAAATACACTGGTGTGATGTTATGATTGATCGTCCGAGTCTAATGGAATACTGTTGAACACTCTTTTTTTATGTTCAATATGTGTCGCTTGTTGATGATGTCACAACTTTGCACTCATTTCGTAATGTCGCGCACCAGGTATAAACAGTTATTTATTAAATCCCAGAATTCCATTGTTGTACACAATAATTAATAATTTGTTATTCTGTTTTTATAATAAAAAATCAGTAGTCCGTTATTATTTAAATTTATCATGAAATTAGTCACTTATTTGGCATGTTATAAATGTATAACATTCGAAGATATTATTTGTAAAATTTCAAAAAAATTAACATTAGAAATAATACACAAGTATAAAACACAAAAATACACATAAAAATGCAGCAAAACTGATTAATTTAAGTACAAAGCATACTTTCTATTAAACGGTGATAAAATATAAATGGTTTATTGGTTGTTGTTATTTTTATTTTTATATGTTTTTTGTTACCAATTTAATATTGGTTTACCCAAAACAACTAATATATTAAATTCCGTTTCCATTAATGTTTTCATCACTTGTCATGATAATTATAAACTAGATTTTTTCTAGAATCTTAAACTAAATCATATTTTAATATTGAACAAATATTTCCTTCTTAAAAACAGACTCGTGTTCTAAACATACATTTTAAAGTTGAAACTTTGCAATGAAAAAAACATATGCCTCAAAGCTGTGTCATTTTTTAAAAACTTTTCAAAAGTTTCATAATTTTTAGCTTTTAATTTTTGAAATATCACGGATAGCATACAACAAATGTATAATACATATCATAACCATTAACAAATATATGCGAAGTAATGGAATTTATTAAATCGAAACTAAAAAACAAATTGTTTAAAGTTGAAAAATTTTGAAAAACTTTGATTTTAAAAATGTATTATAATATCATTTATCAGTCTGATGGTTTAGGTTTTTATCAATGATCATTTTCATTCAACTTACATCTTCATATTTTGTTACGGTTTCAGACCATTCTTATTTATAAATCCACACAAGTAAATATATGACATACATATTGAGACATTTATTGTGAGGTATTAATACTGACTTGTATTATATGTAACACACATTTTAATTATTTGTTTATTATTTTATTAGTTGTTTGGTAATATATTTTAATAAGAATAAATAAGGTCTAAGTCTGGATAGGAGTCTAGAATCGCAGGACGTTGCGGAATCATCGTCAGCTCAGTCTTTTTAATTAATATAAAAATATTATTTTTTATCTATTATGCATAATATATCATTATTAATATATCCTAATATATACTTAATATATAATATTAAAATATATAATATTAATTTTATAAAGAAATTTAAACACAAGATAAATTAACCATTAACTGTATATTATAATAAAATCCTAGAAACATTATTCACTGTACTAATGAGTCATTTTTATATCACCTTTGATGTATATCATGCAGATATTGTGCTACTAAAGTAAAATAATAAATTCATTAAATAATAAGTATAAAACACTTATAAAATGCTATAAAATAACTAATATTATATTACTATATTAATTTGTTGTACTATATTTTTTAATTTATAGTTTGCCTTCTAAAGTCATAAAGGTCAATCAAACAATTTGTTATTTATTATTTTGTTAAAATGTTTTTTCGTCAAGCTCTATTAATTTCCTGTTGGTTTAATTTGATTTCTGACCAGATTTAAAACATTTTTATTCACCTTTGATAAAAAAACCTCACTTTGATTAATGTCACAACAAATATGTACGTGCTTAAATTATATTAGTTCATCTAAATGCCATTGTAAGGATTTTAACCGGTTAATGAAAATTCCCTCGAGACACAGTTTCCATGTGACAATGTTTTGACTAATTCATAATTAACGCGATTTAATTCTTCTAATGGATGCTGCCAATTGTGTCGTACCGTCTCATAAACCTATTTTGTAAATAGGTCAGTGCCTGGCTCCAGGAGACAAAGGTGTGGTTAGACGAGTTTGGGCGGGTGTACTATTGTAATAGCAAACCCTAGATCATACTATGTTATGAAGAATAGGCCAATGTACTAGACTGTGTTTTTCATCAGATAACTTTTATAACATAAAAGATAGCCGCAAACGTTTTTTTCATATTGTCAATTGGTTTTATTTATTTATTTGTGTTGTTTTGTTTTGTTTTGTTTCCACGGTACACGTTAAATGATATTAAATTAAACAAAAATATATTTAAATAAATTAAAAAATTTAAAGTGTAGAAAAAGGGAAATATTAATTAATTATTTAATTTATAGATAAAAACTAACTAACTTCAAACTTGATTACTAACTTCGTAAAACGAAACTTTTTCAATTATCTGAAAAAAATTTAAACTAACTTCAAAACTTAATTTTTATTAAAAAATTAAACATTAACGTTTTACAATTTTATAAAATACTAATTACGAATGTGCATTATCAAAATGGAATACATAACATATGAAAATAAACAGCAATACATTAAAAAATTAATTAATCCAAAATGCTACTGATAAATAAAGTTAAAGTTGAAGATGTAAAATGTTATCTATTTTAATATATATTAGTTGGACTTAATTTTATTTTTATTAAACTAAGCTACCAAAGGAAGACAATCTTTAGTCATCATTGTTAATACATTTAAATTAATATTGAGCCACTAAAGTCTAGCAGCAACACATTATACTGGGAGATTATGAAGTATGCGCCATTTGGAGACCGATATTAATTAAATTGTTTAATAATTTATTTATTCACAATGCCAATTTTGACCTTAACATTTCTACTTCTAGATGGGTTAAATGACAGTTGCATAAATTTTTTTAATAAAAAGGACAGCGTTAAATATTTGTTGGAATATACTGTAGAATAAAATAGGGGTAAACTGGTGTCCGCATTTGACCTATTTACAATATGAAATATTATCTTCAAAGTAACAAAACGCATTGATGTTTTAATATATATATATATATATACATATATTAATTATTGCAAATATAACTTAGTCGAACTAAATTATGATATAATCTTCATGTTCTTCGTTAGTCCTAAAATATTTCAATAAACTAAAGTTATATTATGTTATATGAATTTCACTAACTGGTAATTAAATGGACTAATTATTATAGCTTACTGAATTCGATATGCATTAGTCAACAACTTGTTCTCTTTGTCCGAAATAAGAATAAACTATTTTTAAATATATTGTTGATGTAAAAAAAAATTTAATCTACAAGATCATGTGCTAATTATCATGTGTTAAAGAGAATGTGTTAAAGAGCATGTGTTGAAGATCATGTGTTAAAGATATAAATATAAGCATATTATGTGTAGAAGAATATACACATTAGGAATTCATGTATTTGTAATATATAGGTTCGTCATTTAATATTAAATCACAAGTTCATTCTGCAAATAATTAGCAAACATAGCAGAATACCGTTGTCGTTGCAATTGTTTCATCCTGAGATGTCTCAGTGAACCTTTCTCCTGTGTCTATCTGATGCAGCCTCCAAGTTTTCAGTAAACAAATCCATATGGCTGTGCAGAATGGGACGCACCCAAGTTCTTCGTATGTATTCAGCAGTTCTTCGACGTATGTTCATAGATTTCTGACTGAATTCTGAATACTGTCCAAGCCCTCAAACCAGCGTCCAAAAGCTCCACTAAATTCATGTCGTCTTTTAGTCGATTTTTCTTATTTACGGGCCAAAGAAAACGCATTCCTTTAGCTTGACATCGCTGACAGTCAGCAACAGTTCTGCTAGGAGGTTAAACGACATTGACTTCTTGTCCAGGTCATTAACAACAAGTTTCATTAGATCGATTTGTATGTTGGGATGCGACAGGTAAATTTTGATTTGTTTTACAATTCGCTAATTACTAACTAATTTTGTGCCTAGCACGCGGTGAGGTTACCAGTTTTATTTGTGATTTAGACAATTTTATAAGGGACATTATTTCTATAAAAGGCATATTTCTATAAACGTTTATCCAATTGTCACTGAAAGGCACTAAATAAATAGTTACTCTTTTTCTGTAAGGAGCACCATTTTTTACATACAATATATGCTATTGTTCTTTTTCAAAAAGGTACTACAGTATTTCCCTTTTTTATAATTTATAAAATTTACCTTTTTCCCGAAGGACACAATGTATACATATTTTACCATTCAATAATAAAAGAACTAATATAAATATATATATATAATTAAATTACTTATTTCTGACTTGCCAATAATGTGTAAAGTAATATTTTATCTTAAAAATATTTTAAAATAAATGTATATATTAACTAAATTTGTTCAGCTAAATTGTTTTTCATTAAAAATAAAAGTTCCGTTAATTGTTTTCAATTTGTTCACTTTCCAAATAAATTTAATAGTTAAAATGAATAAAATTATAGCATTTTTTTTCTTTTGGATTTGCAATTCAATTTGTAATATTACACGTAAATATAAGCCACTTGTAACTTTGGGACATCCGCACCATACAATTAGGCTTATATTACATTACATTTTAAATAAATTAAATATTCATATTTCTACATCAATAATCGGTTATGATTTTAAATGTTAAATAAACATAGACTACTGACAACTGTTCTTGTTATTATTAATACTTTATAATATATCTATTTAGTGCCCTTATTACATCGATAGATTATGACAATCAATCACGAAAAAAGCTAGATAATGAAATATATAGTCAGGAAAAAATAGTGTGTGTCTAAAACCTAACGTTTCCTTTATGTGGGATACAATCAATTACAAACAGCTCGCTGCATGGTATTATGTAAATAGTATATTGTATAGGATTTGTGTCATTTCTTGACTAATAGCCCATGATGTTCTTGTAAAATGTATTAGAATAAAAATAGATTATAATGTTGAATTTCCAACATAGTAAATCAGCTGTATTTAAAAATGTCAGTAACTTCAAAAAAAGTTGTTTATAATATATTAAATATGTAAAATATGCACAGACACAATGTGTGTGAATTACAATTTAATATATGAAATAGAATTTTGTACAATCTCATTAAATAATAGTCATATTTTTTATATAAATACAAATATTATATGGTAATGATATAGAATAAATGTAGCATCAATTGTACAAATATGAAATATAAATTATTTATCATAATAAATATTATTAACGTAATAATCCAAACACGAAGCTGGCGGCCAAATAAAAAATAGATTATAACATCAGTTTTAAATTTCCGTTAGAGTAACAAAACATGCTACAAACATTTGGGGCTAGAAATATCAAACCATTATGTAAAACTTTGGAATCAACTCGTATACGACTAATTCAAAGACAAACCCCTATCCACACATATGCACCCTGGCACCTCCTTCAAAGGGTACTACGAATATTTAGCGACATATCCATATTAATATTATACAATATAAGTAGAGAGAGATAGGCTATATCCATTAAACAATTTGAGTAAATACACACATTAACCCTAGTAGCATGATAGTAACATATTGTAGTAGCGTATTTATTAATTATTTAAAATTCTATTATATATATATTACTTAGTATATAGTTTTTACAGTATTCATTACGTACAACAATTGATATTGAAACTATATATCGTATAATTAACACTATAATAGAATCTATATTGTACATAAATTTGTCCGTAGTCAAATGTTTTATATGTCAATTTCAAATGTGTCTAGGAGTAAACAAAGACATTATATATATATAAATCAACATTTTAATAAACACTTCATCGGAATCCCCACAATAATTAAAATTAATAAAACTATGAAATTCACCTCAAAAAATAGATACAACTACAATAACAAAGTTTTCCTTTAAAATATTTGTTTAATTTAAACGAAATGAGAAAAGTCGTTTGCATTTATCCCAAATCTTTTCTTCGACAATTGTTAATAGATATCACGAAAACAATTCTATTGTTTACTTATACAAATAGTCTTTACCGAGATCCCATCAGATCACTGTATAGAAATTTATGATAATGCCATTGTCACCATCCATTAGACGAAGTAAAACGTTTTTGGAAACTCATTTTTGATTGTAGGAATTGACAGGCTATGTTTTGTTTTCCTTGACCGATATAATATTCTTTTTCATAAAACTTTACCTCTATCCTGAAAATTATATTATCACTGTGAATAGTTAGTTTTATTAGTGAATTTTATGAGTAATTTAAATATCACCTTCAAAGAAAGTACTCATACCGAATGAACTCCGCATTATAGTTCGACTTTTAAAGTACATTAATTTAGAATTTATTCATTTTAACGTAGTTGCTTCTATTTAACTTCTCGTATCCATTCTTTCCAAAATATCAAATAATCCAATGCATCTACTTACTACAGTGTTTTATTGATTTACAGTGCATCTATTTTGTGTTGAAATACATGTTAATGTAATTAATCGAACCTTCAATATATAAAGTCAGATTAATGTAATATTTAATGAGATTGGCGGTATAAATTATAAAAAAATTATCACAGATGTATGCTGTTACGTGGGTATTTTTTTGGCCATATATTAATTTGCAATGGTATGGAAATGATGTTTATTTAGTTCGGAAATGAAACCTACGCAAAAAGTCTTCAAACTGAGGCTAATATATTTGTTCTTTTATTTATATTAAATTCTGCAAAAAGTAAACATGAAAACACGAAAATGTTTTTCTTTATAATAAAAATGATTATATCGAGAATAATTGAACATTCTACTATATAATTGTTCATAATTTTACATTGTGACTAATAAGCTATTTAATGATAATTTGTTGACATTTATTAAAATTCATTGAAGAAACTATTTTTTAAATGTATCGCTAAATGTATAATACTGTGTGTAAAGCTAATATGTTAGTATTTAATTACATTTTAAAACATTATATTATTATCGCTAACACATCGATGTTAAGCAAGTTATTCCAGTAACGGTCTTAACATTATAAGCGACTTATTTTTTAATCTTATGTTTAATTTCATTGGGACCATCACGTTGCGGCAACACAGATTTGAAAGGGAAATGAATTACCCTTTTGACATTCAAACTGTATATTCCAGGCACGGGTAAATATACACATTTATTCGTATAGGTCATTTCCAGGCAAGGTACTATTTCAAGATTTTGATATTTACGATAAAAATATGTTTATTTGCACTTTTGTCTATGTAAACGTATTTATCTTAAAACCTAAATAGCCAAGTTTAATCCTTTTATGTATCTGTCTGTATATATATAATATATTTATCTAGAACCATAGTATATTTCTTCTTAAAGAATTAGGTGGTCAGCAGTTGTTTTCCAGAATAATTCAATATCGCATGAAATATATTATACTATTGTATCAAAAACAATATCTTATAATACGGTGTTTGTCTAACATTTTATTATTAGCTCTAATTAAAACCTCTAGTTCATTTATAATCAATTTCAACTCTTCGCAATGCTTGTTATTTGCCATACGTGGTAGTAGTTGGGGAGGCGAGAGAACAGCTCCCCTAGAAATCATCCTTCCTATCGACCGAATTAGAAGAAATTTGGTGCGTGTATACCTTGTCACTAAATAAAGGTGATTCAGCACTAAGAACTTATTTTTCAATGTATCACTTGATCTGGACCAGATCATAAAATCGATCAGATCATGTCCTTTTTATAAATTAATCCTTCTGATACTTCGCATAACAGTTATATACAATATTTTTTAATGACAACAAATCATATTTCAGATCAATCTAAAACTGTTGGAAGTCAGAATATCAATTTCAAATTCTTACACATATACAACCCTGTTGGTGTTGGTCCGAATAACAAAAAAACATCATTATTATTTTTCTATATTTCAAAAATAGACCTTTATATTACATGCATATCAATATGTTTTTTACGAAAATAATATTTGATACTATAGTGGGTAGATTTTTTATAGCACAGTATTCAAATTATAAAATTTCATAGATTGTTGAAGTAGGTCCAACACAAAGATTTTTTTTCCGTAAGCAAATTTAGAATAAATGTCAGTAGTATGGAAATTTAGATATCTGACACATGTCTCATAACCCCCCTACCCCCCCTCTCCCCCAATTGTTTTTTCATTTAGTATGACATCTTTTGTGGTTAGGCTATTTCAACCAGTTCAAGGTCGTTACAGAGTAAATGAATAAAGGTGAGTTCCAATTTGTTACTGAGGAGGTGATCGGAGATAAGGTATTGATGCTTCTAACTCTTACCTTATCAGTCGTATTCGAGCGCTCTTACTAATAAGCGCTGTGCACTTACTAATTCGCTCAGGTTAATGTCGGGTCTAATAGAAACTGAATATATAATAATAATAATATTAATTAATATTAACATTAAATATTAATAAAATGAATAATAAAATATATCTAATAATAATTAGATAATAAAACTGTTTTAATTTCATGATAATTTGGTGAAAATTGACTTATATGGCCAATTGGAAATAATTGAGACAATATATATTCAAACAAATACTACAAGACGCCATTTGAAATATACAGAATTATTTTATTGATCCGAAGAACTTTTAATAGTTATTTTAAATATATAACATAAATAAATTAAATAAGTAATTAAACATTTTAAATATATATATATAATTGAATATTATGACAATTGTATGTTTTTTATAACAAAATAATATCTAGAAAGGATACTAAACATATAAAATAATATAACATATGTTTAACTTGTAAATAAACTAAATGGCTAACATGGACATTACTGGAAAACGCAAACACAATGATATTATGGCATGATAATTTGTTGAAAATTCTTTGAAATGACCAATTGGAAATAATTAAGACAGTATAGCATCATGAAAAGCATCACAATTATTAGAAAACACACACATATAGTGAATAAATTTTACGATGATTTTGTGAAAATTTACTCATATGACCAATAAAATATATTCAGGTGACAAAAATGTTAAACGGACCGAGAGGTAGACCACTATAACTTTCTATTTGTATTCTATATTCTTATGAAATTTTTGTTAATAATAATAATAATCAAGCGTTTATTTGACAGCAAAGAACCCTCTCTTCCTGGAGTGTGGCGAGGTCGGCAAGTGCGAGGGTGCAGCGTAGTCCCTGTAGGCACGCTCCTGCCTAGGCGTGGAAGGAAGAGGCGACCTCTCCGGCGGGAACCGCTAAGAAGCTGTGACAAGCGCCCTTAATGTATATGACAGAGCCAGATCTTTCATTGGTAACGCCACCAATCACCGCCAGTGATAAATGAGGCCGTTGGTTGGCTCAGAAACGAGTCGCGTTAAAATTTGTTATGTTTTTTTGATCTGGGGTGATTATGAGGTACCTTCATTAACATAAAAAAAAATAAGGGTGGTACTATATTTTCTCTTTGTAATGTAGTAATTGTAGAATGTAAATGAGATCGCATATTTGCATACGTTCATTACTATAGTCTTAATAACTAAGCAATTTTCCTAAATATCTTTCTACGTTACATTTATTTGAAATATTCTTTATGTCCATTCAGTGTGTCAGATAATTCAATTTACTTATACTGCAGTGAATTTTTTTACAGTCAGGAATTATTAATGAAGATATGGGCAATAACACGTATGTGAGCCAACTTTTTCTAGACCATATTTGAAATGGAATTTGAAATTTTTAACAAAAATTTAGATCCTAAATGGTAACTCTGTATTTGAGTCCACTTTCTGGCTCTGAACCATGTTTTAATGGGATTTTAAATTATTGGTTACTCTATAAGACATTGGGTTGAGTAAATTAGCAAGTTAAAACAAAAGCGCTTGAATACGACAGTTCATTATAAAAGTTGGAAGCATCAATACCTTATTTCCGATCAACTCCTAAATAGCAAATGCAAAGAAACGACGTTGACGTTTTTTTAAATCGACACAAAAGAAGTCATAGCAACCATAAAAACATTTTTGGGGTAGGAGGGGTATTAGGGGGATAGGAGAGAGTGATGAGTTATGAACCAGATATCTACATTACCATTCTACTTATTTGATATCAATATAATAAAAATGACAAATAATAAAAACTTTAAACACAAAACTAAAAAACTAAAATAACAAATTCTTTAAAAATTTACGATTTTGCGACTTATTAAAATTGGAACAGTTGTTCTTTAACAGTTAGATGGTATTTGGTCGTGAGTCGTGAGGGTGTCCAGAAAACCCAAGGACTGTGAGGTAATTGTAACGGTTTAGTACATTTTAAATCAATATAAATATTATCTTGGCATTAATTTTAAACCATTACAGACTTTTAACTAAATTTTAATTCACTATGTTAATGTTACAACTATTATCCGATTATACATAGGCTATCTTTCTATTTACCAGATGTTAGAAAAAGTAAAACTCTTCATTTATTTAATTTTACACGAATAAAATATAATATTTCCTTAACACACTTTTAGAAAGGGTTTTAGTTTTGAGAAATGGAAAATTGCAACAAATTAAATCAGTTTTCTTCTATTTAATATAACTATTAACAGATTGCTTCCATGTGTGATTTTACGGTTTTTCCATTTAGCTGGGGGGAAACTAATTTTCATGCAGAATGTTTATTCGCATATATTTCTATTTAATTAGAGACGATTGGTATTGAAAACATATTTTCGTTGAGTAATTATATGTAAAAAGGATATTCTAAACAGTTTTTCATCCTATGGGTTTTAAATATATTTATTAATTTATCTCATGAATCTGATAAAGTGTCACATTGTGCGCGTTTTGATATGAATCATAAGACTACAGCACACATTTTTAGGGAATATATCATTTTTCTTTAGATTACTGTATTTACCATTTCAAATTTTTAAATTAGTTTTTAAACGCTACTAAAAATAGATATATACGAAAATGATTTGAGTTTAAACTATATGTTAATCTAGATTATACGTTTAAATTTCATGTTGATTAACATTTTATTAATTTTACTGAGTCATAGGTTGATTAAATGTCATAATATATTTAATATAACTACTGAAAAGTAATAACTTAATTACAACAAAAAAATATTTATGTTTCAAGCAATTTTTTGTAGCAACTGCAGATATGAAAGTCAGAATGTAAAACACTCACGTAAAACGATAATAAATTTAAATAATATAAATTGAAACATTATAGTTTGTTTAGCGACAATGGTCATATTTTCAAACATATTAGTTCATGTAAAATTGTATTTTTACATTTCACTTCTCATTTGAGATTTTTTATTAATTGAATTATTATCGGATGAGCGATACATCTATAGCGCTTATTAATTAGAATTAAACAAGTTCGTAATAATATATTCATTTATAATATATGATATTATGTAACATTTATAAAATTCTGCTACCTGAACAATAAAAATAACGAAATTAAATTATTTTCACATAACATACATAGTGTGCGCTATATTAATTTAATATTAAAAAATTACTTTGATATTTTAATATTCTTATATTTGGTTAAATCAAGACATGAGCTAACTATTTCACAATTAGCGGAACAACAGAATTAAACGCATTTTCTTTATATTCTAATATACATTACCATATACAATTGTGTTTATCAGACTAAAGCTTTTATACAGTCAAGCTTTTAAATAATTTTGTTTGTGGAGATATCAATGAGACAATTGTATGCCACCGAAACATACAAACGGTTACTCTTGGGAGACAGCTCAAAACGCGGTGATAAAGGCCCCTGGAATGAGAATCAAAGTTAACTATGTATGTTAGGTTGAAGCAGTTTCATTGCATGCTCCTATTGTTTGAAATAATATCCACAATTTAGTATCTTAAAAACAACATTTTGACGTGATAATACATTATGTGTGTATTAAATGTATCTTTTAAGAAGTCAGGTTGGTTTGGATTTTTTAAATTGTGAATGTTTTAATTTAACATAATTAACTTTAATCATAATTTATATAAATTATCCTTACATTATTACTATTTTATTACTGTAATTACATACTAATTACAGAAAAATAATTAATTAAATAAATCAAATATTAAAAGAAACGTTCACTTTTGTTCAAAAATGATAAAAATGATGAATTGTGAACTATAGGTACTAAAACCGTACACCTGTTTCCTTCTTTAATTTGGTGAATTATACAAAACCTATTCAGTCGGATTGGTCGCTCACAAAATATAGCCAACTATTCCAACAACAGATGAAATAATTATCTGTCAATTCACTATACAGTATAATTAACTATATGATAGTATATAATATTACACAAGTGATGTATGTATATTGTACCGCTAATTAGATTTGTGATTTATTTGTTTAATAATAATTAATAATATATTTTAAAATTAAAATTAAACTGAACAATCCCCTGCATGGCCACCCACACACATTTACATTGAGACATAATGACACAACGTTCAATATTTATCTCAATTAATTTATTCATTTGGCATAATATTAGCACACACAGCCACCCAACAGTATACTAATCTTAACCAAACAAATATCGTAATATTATAATAGTTAAATTTATTCAAAACTATTAAAATAATTACTATTAAAAATATGTTCACCTTAGTTGTAGTATCAGTTGAAATTAACAAAAATAATACTCTGATCAAAGAATAATGGTTTGTAATTCCATAAATTCCTTCGTAACAGTAGGTAATTCAGCTAATTAATTATCTATAACAGCTTTCAGTACAGTGATCATGTTAATATAATCATAAAGAAGTGTAAATAAAGATTTTATTTGTGCAGTTAATGCAATTTTAGGTTATAATCCAATTAGTTAAAATCCAATTATGTTTTTAACATAGCTTTAAACTGATTGAAACCGTTTGAAAACGATGAAAAATTAGTTAAACAGTATCGAAAAAATATTGGTAACTTACCCGACTCATCGTCTGTTAAAGTGTTATCGTCAAACAAAAGTCAACAGGTTTGAAGACAAATCAAGATCAATGTGAACTATATAACTTAAATTATTAAATGTATTCAAATTATAAATATAATAAAATAATTGATTAAATCTCCAGTATAGCATTTAACTCGTCAATAAACACTTCTTTTGTTGAAAACTTAAGCTAAAATGAATTTTAATAATAATTATATCACTTTTGTGGTGACTATTTTATGGATCTGGTCAATTATAATATGGTCAATTATTATGCTTGTCTCTGAATAATACGTTTAAAATGATAATTTATAAGCTAATAAACAATAATTGAAAATATTTGATAATTGCATCTGATCAGAAATTACAAAATCTATTAATTTAAAAAAAATTAAATAATTGCAAAGCATAAACTTTGTATTCACCTAACTTTTCGATATAATAATAATATTAGTGACCGACAAAAATTAATATAATTTGTAACTTTTAAAATTTTGTTTACATCTAGAAACCATAAAATATGCAATCAACTGCTGCATTACAAATGTTATCATTAATTTCAGAAAATCCTCATTTACATTTTCAGAATACTTTTTTAATATTCGTCTAATTAGTTATACATTGCAATTCATTCGCATTTTAAAAAGTACAAGCGATGTGATTGTTGACGTTTCAATCATGTCTGGTACATTTAGAGCTAGGTTCAGCGGGGCAGTATACACTTACTGCAGACGGCTTTATAAAGTTGTTTTTTAAGAATTTAAAAAAAAACGAACTTATCAAAATAACACACCTCCAAATCAATATGCAGAGCTGTACTGACCTAATTACCCTCGAGATCAGTCTGAAATGTGTCTTTTAACCAGAATTATGGAGAAAGCTGGCATTCATCTGTTGTAATGGCTAAATACGGTTTATAGTTCACCGGCCTTGGCCAACATCTTGTTCTCCCTTGACGGACATATGATGTTTACATGAATGTTGTTTTGAAAATGCTTCGTCTCCCATCTCTTCCCCAATCATACGGTTAACTTTTATCGCCATTTAAGGTTTTATAAAGTTAGTTGCGCACTGCATAGCTAGCACTTCAGACATTTCAGGTCAAAGCCAATATCGGTGAGTCTTTATGTTCGTATATATAATTAACCAACAAAACTAAAAAAGATTATGTTATTAGCTTGATCGCCATATGGCCAATATATGTCTATTTAACCGAGAAAATCTCTATTCAAAGAAAGTGAACAATAAATTAAAATTGTATCGCTCCCCACCTCTCCCCCTCTTTTATCATTCCTTATTGTAACTAGCAGCTGCTTGTGCAAACTCACATTTTTCTTATTTTGTGACATTCCTCATTTATTATTGTAAGTATGATGGATTTTATCAACAATTAATCGGTCAATAGTCAAGAGCATTGAGGGACTTTTTTGGTGTGAAAATTTGGAAGGAAATGTAGGCCTATGCATTGATGTTGTAATGCACTGTTATAGAATAACTCTCTAGCTTGAGATGCATTAAATGATTAATTATAATTTTTTCGGCTAATCGGTTTAAATATTTGACACTTGATTAATTACAAATTTTAATAATTGATTGTAATTGATTTAAATTTCATACCAGAAATAATATGAAATACAGAAATATTGTGATTCCTAAAACAAATGTATGTACATAAACTTTGCAACTGCTTAAATAGAAAGAAACAAAGTCACAAAAGGAATTGAATATTTTAATTCGATTAAATGTTTAGAAAAATACCGTTTAACCATTATTCATTGTGCCATCACACGCAATGTATGTATATATATAATATATATGTACCGCACAAGTGTTACGTAATAATTAATAATTAATTCGAAATTTAGGTACGTCATGCGATTAGCTGACACCAATATCAAATTGGAATTAACTGCATAATTAATAGTTCATTTATTATTATTAATTAACGTGCCGATGTTTTGTTTTAATTTAATTAATTTTACAGTGTTTATTGGGGGAATTAAACATTTAATGACTAATGACTCTTAAGATGTAAACGGAAAAATATTGTCTAAGTATGTACTGATCACTGACAATACGGATGTTTCCAGATAATTTAATGCTAATAAATAAAAAATAAATTTAATTTAATAAAACCACTTTTTAATAATAATTTACACAAAAATACATAGATATTTTTTAATTAGTCTTAACGTATAATACTTAATGAATTTCAACATATTAATTAAAAAGTTAAAACTCGTTTTTATAATTGAATATATATTTATTTTTAATGTGTTTCTATATAATCAATTTAATATTAATTTATTGCTATAATAAGCGTACTACTCATTGGCTTCATAGAATAGTTAGCTTTAGATAATTTATTGACAGATTCTTAATTATTTATTATAATCCGTTACATTATCAATATGATGTCATTCAATGAACTTTATAGACGGATTGATTAATACATATTACAATATGAAGCAATTACATATCATACGAATATATACCGTTAATGGGTACATAAATAAATAAAATGTCTCAGTGTGTACTATTATAGCGTATATCAATCTATCTACTATAATGTAAGTTCCCAAAAAGTACTTATACGTCTTTCTTGGTATTCTAGGTATAAAGGTGAACATTTTGAAAGGTGAATAAGGCATAGGCTCATTAATAAATATGTAATCAACTTAAAACACACAAAATTAAAAACTTTATTTTAAGTTAGTTTAAAGAATAAAAATCAAGAAAATAAATATAATTAACCCTTTTCCATAAATAACCTAACCTTTATGTAATTTAATTCATCTTCTGTAAACTAATGAATAAATAAACTAAACATAACGAAAACGATTTTTTTTACAGGAAATGTACTGTATCATGAAATAAAGTTTCACATACAATGAACCATTACAAAACATTGCAAATATTTTATTTACAATTTGTACTCATATACTGTTTATATTTGTTCAGTTTAACTAGCAAATGTAAAAAATTAATTGACCGCCATCCAATTTAAAATAATGTCATATTTTAAAGGCAGTGTGTACATTATGGGTGTAACTAAAGTCAGCAGACAATTTCCTTGTAATTTAATTTATACACATTTTAATAAAATAATATGTAAATTAATTAAGTATGCCAAAGGGTGTAGAAAATTATCAAATTATATATATATTGTATATCGTCAAATAATAAACAAAATTTTATAATAATATCAGGATGGTTTAAAGGAAAAACTAACATTCATGACTAAACTCCAGAAATTTCAAACAAAAGGAATAAGTTATCATCAAACCACAAATATTATTAATTTAAAAAAAATTAATACAAAATTAACTTGTACTCTATGTAAAAGTTATAAAAAAAGGCATTGTACCATGTGGTTATTTTTGTTACTCCATATAAAAACAATTTTGTTTGTTTCAATGTTTGAATATTCAGGTACGAAATATATTTATTGTATTTATAATACTAATCCTTATCAAAAGAGCAAAAAACTTGGTAAGCAGATCATTCCGTTATATATTTATCTACGTCCTCTAAAAGTGAATACTCAATTAAATATAGCAAGTATTTTTTGTATCTATAAGTACTAATAATATGATATCATGTAAACCAGTATTATCTTATTAGCATTTTCTGTTCTAAAATATATTTTTTATAATATTATATTATTTAAATATAATATATTATATTACTCTATTTCAAAGAAGTAATCATGTTTGATTATTGTCTATTTTTAGAAATGTGCTTTCTGGCATTGTAAAGTTAAATTTTGATTATAAACAACAATAATTTCATTATTGTTAATGTCATAGCGGCAATTTCATTATTGTTTATCTAAAGAAAATTAAAAAAAAGTTTTACATAGATTGACAAAATTTATTTTGTTCTGTACGAGAATATCGAACATTTAGAAAGGATTATAAATATTTCTTAACGATTTTATGAAATATAGATGTATTTCAAAATAAACATATTTTATATTAATAAGCGGTTGAAACTAGAAATCAATGTTTTATGTAATTGTAACTTATGATATGTTTAATTTCAATAAGTAAGTAATGTCCCTTTAATTTCTAAAAATTCTTAATATAAATTATAGCTGGAATGCCTACATTATGTTAAACATAAATAAAAGAGAAAAACATACTTACCTACCCAGTTCTATAAAACATTTAAAGATACATTGTTAACATTTCACGAACATTATAATTTAAATTAGATAAAATTATATAAATTTCTAATATATTTTACTTAATATATATATATATACAGTTCAACCAGGGACTACTTTAATGTTTAAGTATTCCCTGAGTTCAACATTGTCAAAGTTTTACAATAAATATATTGTGATTGTTAATATTGATTAATTTTAACCATTCGTTTTCCAAAATAAAAAACTTTGAGTTACAGATTATTTAATCTTTTAACCTTTAAAGGTGTCACAAATGTTAATGCGGACCATACAAGATAATTTCATATATCAAATATTTCATCAAATAGTCATCAGTAGTCATCTTGTCTGAAACCTTTAATATGACTTGAATACATCAGTTGGAATATGTAATGGACAAATATTGGCATATGTGATGGATATAGGTTGGGATATGTCATGGACATAGGTTGGGATATGTCATGGACATAGGTTGGAATATGTCATGGACATAGGCTGGGATATGTCATGAACATAGGGTGGCATATGTCATGGATATAGTTTGGGATATGTCATGGACATACAATCGGCAGTAGATATGCTGCTATGGTATTATAAGTATAAGGAACATATCAATAATAGTTGGACAAAAATGTGAACAATAATTTGAATATTAAATTGTATTCAATTCTTCATAATTAATTTTTTTACAGATGAATATGAAACAATTCTGAGAAAATAATTTTATTTTTTCAAATTTTCAAAACTATACTTATTAGTGATCAAACATCAATGCAATATTGATAAATGGATTTTCGCACAAAATTGTTTGATAATAATAGTCTTTGTCTTTTTTAGTCGTTGTTTATTCTTATTAAAGGGAAGGACAGCCATACCCTTTGAGTATTAGTTGACTACTAGTATAATCGCGAAACATTTCTTACTAATTATTTTAATGTATTTAACGTATTACTTAATTAAGCCAATTTATATGTGAATATACTTAATCAAGTCCATTAAACTTAGACAGCAACCAATTACTTTCTTTTTCTGTGTCATAACAGCAATTTTGTATTATTATTATTTTCTTAGTTTCGTTTAATAGGGGACATTTTAGGCAAACAAACGCGGCATCTCTTTTAATATATTGGTTAATTACATTTACAACAATTTCGAATTATATTTAGTTGACGTAATAATATAATATGTTATAAAGTTAATAATCATTTCCATTTAACATTTTAAATATATCTCATACTGCCACATTCGTATAATGAATGATCACCTGGTTACCTCCTGCAATCCTGATCAAATAAGACAGACATTTGTAGAGCTAGTATATTTGGTTTTCTGTTTTATTTTCGCTATTATTGGAGCAATAATGAATGTTTCACTTTTCGTTATTTATAAAATATGCAAACGGCTCGTACTAGGGGTTCGAAAATCGTTCATTTTTATACGACGATCTTTAAATGTTGTTGATATCCTTTTAAACGGAGTGTTATTTGTAAATTTGTTTACTGATAACTATTTTGGCTCTGAGTGAAATATTCCAAAACAAATCGTAATCTCAATCCGAAACTTCGCTCTCGGATATGAATCATTTGGACTGGTTCTTTTTGCTATTGATCGCTACGTTGCAATTAAATGGCCAACAAGTCTCAAATGGACATCTAAACTAGTAAAACTCAATTACCTGTGAGTTACAATTTCATTTACTTGTGTAGATGTCGTTTGGTAATAATTAGATCATCATTGTGTGATATTGAAAGGTTCTTCTGTGTTATTTACAATATTGCATATTACACTTGTTTCACTTATTAAATATAATAGTTATTGCAATTATATACAGTCTGTTGTTTTACACATTTACACTCCATCGATTAGGTTCCAGAGAAGTTGCAACATGTGTCCATAGACAACATGACACGGGCCCTACAGAATATCTACTCCAAATCTTCGTCCTCATGTCAAAATAGCCAGTGGTGTTCTATTTACAAATACTTTCACTCAAACACTGAGCATTATTCCTGTTTTTATTGTAAGTGCAAAAGTGATCCCATATCCTGGAAACATAATTTATTTAATTTTTTATACACCTTCCATTACAAATCTGAATTTACAATGTAACAAATTCAGAAATCCTGACTTATTTAAAGAAACAAATTCTGTAAATAGGTGAAAAAGGTTTCCAGTAACTAATAGTTGAATCAATACTTACCAAACACATGTGTGTCAGAAATATATTGGAACTATATGAGTTATAATTTATTGCATCAAAGTTAATGGTTTTTTATATATTTAAAAATTATTTTATAGTTAAAATATATATGTTGTATATGCCAAAATTATACATATGTATAGATGTTACATGAAATAAATTTACTTTGTTTAATACTCAGATATTTTTTGTTTAATTACATTCAGTATTTATTTTTTTAAATACTATTTTGAAAAATGTATAAGACTTTATTTATTCATTATCCATTTATCGAGATAATTTAATACCAAATACATAATTATATAACATTAGAAAACATGTAATTTTGCATACTTGTTACAGAATGTACTTAACGATTCAATTTATTATTTACAATTTTACAATCATGCCAGTCGTTTAGATTTATAAAAGTAATTAAATACTATTTCGAAATAAAATGTTCAACTACATATGTAACAAAAGTTCTCCCATTTTCATAATGTGATCCATGCCACCAACAATTTAAATATAAATACAGAATTGTTATATATATTCTTTTTTAATTGAATGTCTGAAACTTATTCCATCAAATATATTAACTAAATTATTGCAAAATTGGGACATATGGCAACCTTGGGCATTTCGTTTCTTCAATATCTGGTCAAAATTAGTTTAAATCTTGTCTTTTGATTTTAGTTGATATACGATTTCTAGAGCAATACTTTCGAAGTACTAAAAACTCGTATGCGTAAAATGGTAGAAGATTCTACTTAAGTGAGTTTTCATGTGTTATTAATATATTACCCGATCAACAAATTTATACATTATTTTGTATAACAATACATTATTGCTATGTCTGTACTCTGAACTCTGGAGTCTGGAGTCTTCCAACCACCTTACAGTGTGTATACTCTATTAACTTGAACTAGTGTAACGGAAATATCTCCATAAATATGGAAACATAAGAAATGTCAGAAACCACAAACAATATCAATAAATAATATGTTTACATTTAAAATTTGTTTATTGTTAATCTAAAAAAATTAAACTTATAGTTTTCGTTTTTTACCAAATTATGAATAACTTAATCTGCCGCATATTAGTAGGCTAGATACATTGCTGTATAGAGGCCAAGACCATAAATACATCAATTCATTTTTATAAATACATTTAAATATATATGTTGTTTTTATAATTGAAAATATGAAATTCTACAAAATCTTGTATCTTCTTATTCACATATAAATAAAAAAATAAAAAAAACTACCTTCCGTGATGCGAAATACCAATATAAAAATGTTTTTGAAATTATTACATTTTTGCCTTTTTATGATTTTATTCTAAAAAATATTCAAAACACTGTGAGTTAATTTATAAACTATAATGACGGAATTACTGCCTGTCTAACTTACTGCATTTAATTTGTAATACTTATCTCTAATGTTTAATTTAATATTAATCACAATAAGGTGGACAGACCGTGATTATATATACATATTCTAATATAGATTACATATATATATTTCGGCAGTAGTTAATTTTTTTGTATTTTTATGTATTTTTATCTATAACAATGTAATTAACATTATTTAAATGTTAAATTTTTGTTCAAAATGTTCAAATTGATTGCATAATGAATTTCCTTTCATTAGGGAAATAAAAAACATCACAACTCATTAAAAATATTTTCGCAGCATATTATTATATGTTATCAAGTTTAGCAACTATAGTAACCACCTCGTGTCTACTTTATTTTAAATAAAAAATTTACGTCATGTTTTGTTTGTATAGTGGAGAAAACTCAAATATACCTATCTACCTCTAATATTTTAGACTAAAACTATCAACTAATTGCTTTCGATTTTTATGTCATATCAGTAAACATGTTTCTAACTTTGTTTCAGGAAACCAAGCTCTCATCAACTCATTTTTTGTGTATTAGGATGGCCGCTGTATACTTCGAGTCACAATCATGTAAAGTCATGTACAATATTTAACGTTTATAAATCTCTATGTAACGTTTGATTAAAAGAGAGAATTTATACAACCGGATGATTCGTATAATGAATAATCGCACAATAGATAACAAAACTTCCTGCAATCCTGATCAAATAAGGCAATCAGTTTCCGGGGCAATTTTCCTCATTTTCTATTTCAGTTTTGCTATTATTGGGGCAATAATGAATGTTGTACTTTTGATTATTTACAAAATTCGCAAACGGCTTGTACTAGGTGTTCGGCAATCATTCGTCTTTCTTCGACGATCTTTAAATGTTGTTGATATCCTTATAAACGGAGTACTATTTATAAATGTGTTCATTCATTATTTTTTCGATACGGAGTGGAATATTCAGAATCAAATTGTTATTTCAATTCGAAACATGGCACTCGGGTACGAATCATTTGGACTGGTTCTTATTGCTATTGATCGCTATGTTGCAGTTAAATGGCCGACAAGTCTCAAGTGGACATCTAAACTAGTAAAAATTGTTTACGCATCACTGACAATTTTCATGACATGCATTGAAGTCACATTGCGTTCAATATTAATTACAGCGTCATCTTGTGATACGGAAATGTTAATTTATGATATTTATAATATAACGTACTGCGCATTTGCCATACTAAACATATTAAGCATCGCTGTTGTGTACAGCCTCTTATTTTATACATTTACTCTTCACCAATTAAGTAGAGGAAAAGTTGCAACTTATGACAATGGACAACATGACATAGGCCCCACTTCTACTGTAAACATTCGTCCTCATATTAAAATGGCTAGTGTTCTGTTTACAATCACTTTCACTCAAACACTTTCTATGATACCCGTATCTCTTGTAAGTGTAAAACTTATCGCATATCCTGGAAATATGATATATTATATGTTTTACATTAATTCAGTTGCGAATCCAATCATTTACATTGTCACAAATCCGGTGATCTTGGGCTATTTAAAAGAAAGAAAATTTGATTGGTCAAAAAGATTGCAATCGTCCAGTAGTAGAAATAAGGTTGAACAAAATTAGAAAATTTTATGAAATAATAAAACAAATTACTAAATCTAAATTATTATTATATAGGGGGTTTGTGCGCCTATTATAGATTAGATTTCGTTTTGTTCTACTATTTCTAATTGTCGGGCTAGCTACATACAGCGAGTAGAAAAAAAACCATAAAATTAATAAAACATGGACATTTCATGATTGAAGACATAAATGTTGCTTTATTCTATATAATCCGCTGAAAAATAAGAATATAGTAATTGCAAATATTTGTTTATAATTGTACGTATTTCATATTTGCGCATCATCGACATGTAAAATATGACATAATAATTGCTCACTATGCAAAGATGTATATTATTATTATAGTCGACTCGTACAGTAAAATATAATTGAAAGGGGTCTTTTAAATTAAAAAAACAAACAGATAGCTATTAAATATGTTATATGTTAGCATCATATGTATGTAGTAGATGGTATGTACATAAATTACTTACATTAATATGTTATAAAAATAGCACTGTACTAAAAGTAGTTTTCGTTTGATAAATTGTTATTTACAACTTAATATGCGGGTATTTCTGCGTACAGATGTGATATAATTATTAAAAAAGTAATATATTACTACAGACTCTGCGCTGCGCTCCCCCTGACAAAATCCTGAATACGCCACTGAATAACCTTTATAATGCTTTGACATAACTGCGCCAGCAGCCAAATCTTACTTGGTAGACACTTACAACCGCCAAAAAGAGGTGTAATAATGTTATATTGATGACTGACGACATATGACTGACGACATATGACTGACGTTTCAAGCAGTAGAAAACCTACCTGTCGTTTTCAATACATTTTACAGGTTTAAACTTCGACGGAAGTATGTAATAATAGTGTAGGCTATATACTATGTTTAAATCGAAGTTAATATAAATTACAATATATAGTTTGGTTTTGTTTTGTTTTGTTTATAGTGTGTTTTTGTATGTAAACAAAATAACAATTTAATATTTTTTAATAAATATTCATAATATTTATTAATTTACATTAAATTTTTTACATTTGTTAAAAATTTAGTTGTCCGTAAATTATAATTTGTTTGTATATACAGTATGTTACTATTTGATATCTATAACTTATATCAATAACAATGTATTTCATACATATTACTCTGTTTAAAATCTTGCTTATGTAAATATAATTTATGTAAATATAATATAATATAATTATGTAAAAATAAATATTTTTATTTAAAGATTACAAATATTAGTGATACATGTATACATAAAATAGAACTAATACCTATAATCTTCATTTTTAACACTCCCAAACCTCCACAAAAGCACGTTTGCTTTGGAAACTCTTTCATCCCTAGCTGTACCGCTAGGTATAAAAAACCCTCTCTGTTGATCTCAATTTGTGCCGCTTTTCATTGATCATTTCTATGTTTATCGCGTTTTTGACCTATGTACACGATTCCCATTTGTACATTTGTTTTTTTCAAATATACATAATTATTATTAAATTATATAATTAATGTGATGTATTAGATACGAAAGTAAAAAGCGATATTTTAAAGTTTTTTAAAAAACGCCTTTAAAATTTAAAATAATAAACTCCAAAAAAATGTCATATAGAACCTGTAAGACTCTATTGATGATATTAGTCTAGCATACCTATTTGATAAGTATACATTTGTGTATTCGACAATGGCGGATACAATGTTTTAGTTTTCGGATAATAATGTATACGCAATATTTTAACTGACATGTATATATATACTGTAATATGTATATATTATTGGTTTGTCTGCAAAATGACACTGGTTTGTTTGAATGTCTCTTGAGGTCATTTCCGTCACCGTTGGCTGCTGTTCAAAAAGCTCATGGTGGACACACTAAGTACTGAAATAACATTATTTAAAAAAAAATTACATTTGTTTGCGCATTTGTTTCTTTCAAGTTTTTCTCCTTTTCTGTTATTAAAATCTGCTGTAAATAAACTACTGTTTATCATCTCTGTGCATTCTTATTTTAGGGGCGGATAAATTTGCAACACCCTGTAATGTATAAAACAATTTTCTAAGCAAAATATAATTTGTGTAACACAGTATGATATTTATAAACAATTTTTAATTATGTAAAATGCCAAATAACATTTATATAATTTAATAAATCCTAGGTTGTGATCCAGAGTTTACATAACTCCTACTACTTAAATACACTTACTATGTTAAAGTTGCTTGCATATATGTCATTATTATAATTATTTGATAACACATGTAGGTTAATTAAGTTAAGTTACGCTGTAATATGTCTGCCATATTCATAGATTAACCCTTCGTACGTGGAGGGGGGTATGTCCATTTTTTCTCAAAGAAATTAAGTTTTTGATTGAACTATAACACGTATGACCCTGTTCTTTTTACTGAGTGGTTAAAATACTTTTATCTAACTAAAAAATATAAAATAAATAATTTCGAATATTTTTACATACCAGAAAAAATAGCGTTATTATTGATCCATTTTATACCCCCCTGGGTTTTCATACTTACCGAAGTTATTAAGAGCTGAAACTTGCAACATTAATAGAAAAAATAAGTTTATCGTAACTTATATCCATTTAACTTGATTATTGAAATTATTTATTAAAATAACCAGCAATTTTAAATAATACTAAAATAACATTTATACTACTTATAGCTTATTTGTATAAGTAGTATAATTATAAAAATATATCAACAAATATAGAACTTGTGATCTGGAATCAGATGCAATAAGAATCAAGTCAATTGGTTGCATTGAACAAAAGTTATAGCATTTATTGGTCAATATATAGCATATATATTTGGTTATTTTCCTATAGTTTTCCTAACTGGAGTTTATGACGTAATCAGGTCATAAAAATGATATCAATCGATTAATTTTTTTGAAAATTAAAATCGCTCAATAAGTCTTTAGGAGGTATCTGTATATCAAATGTCAGCTTAATTGGATGATAGGAAGTTTGGTTATCCAGGGGGAGTAAAAAAACCCCCCCTCCACGTAGCAACCCTACAAATGATGTCCACGTACGAAGGGTCAAAGAATCCTTTAATTGTGATGGTATAGTATACATATTTTCTTTATATAATTTAGATAAGTTTGTTTTTGTTAAATGTTGAAGCACATTAAGCTTTAATGTATTTTTTAAAATTATTTTTAGCCCATGTTTTTGAGATATTTTTAATAATTCAAAGTTGATTCCTATAACAAATTAATTTTTTTTTAATTAAAAAAATTAGTTTTATTAATTTATTTTTAGCCCTTGTTTTTGAGATATTTTTAATAATTCAAGGATAATTCCTATAACAATATTTTAGAAAACAGTGAAAATTTGTTTTAACAAATATTTGCATTTTTAAAACTGATAATGATTTTAATTGCGCAAATATGGGAGGAGATGGGGAGGGAGGGAGGAGATAGGGAGAGAGGGAGAGGGAAGAGGAGGATCGAGAGGAGATATCAAATTGAAGAAAATTTGCCTTTCTTAATTAAAGCCGTAATATCGTTGTTAACGTATTATTTGCATTGATCGTTTAAAATAATGGGATAGGTTTAGTTACGGCTTCAATTTAAAACGTTTTCATTATTATTGTTAAGTAATGAGTATAGTATTAACACTTATAAAAAGTGTTCAGAATTTCCCAGAGTTTTCATGATGTCCAGAAAAGCCCACTTTAGGGTACATATTTACATAATTTGTAACCTTTATTGGCTTGAAAGTGCTATAAAATAAAACTTCTTGACGAAAATATTAATCATTAATTAAGTAAACTTCCATTCATTGTATTTTTAGATAACTATAAGTTGATATACGAAAAGGTAAGTTACCTCGTTCAGTAGTTAATTTATATAAATTATAAAATATTTGTGTAGTGCATTACAAATTCAGCAATGGTGAATTTTCTAACCTTGCAAATACATATAAAATTATGAATTGCTTAAGGGCTGTGCCCACCCAGCGCGACGCGGAAAAATTGAAGTTGAAATATTTCAACTTTTTTTGCGACGCCGCGCGACGAAATTAATAATTTTATAAAAATAGGCGTGTTCATAGTTATTCCTGGTTATGAATATGCAGTAACTTATGTAAAAACATTGAAATATCATTCTCTTTTTATTTTATGAGT
>JAUZND010001456.1:0-13466 GCA_034780555.1 Coelogynopora nodosa
AAAATGTTATACTCACTGGTAAATAATAAATGTTGTACTACAGTAGAATGTTATATTACAATTTAGGCGCCTATTCCATAAACATGTTATATACTGGCAGAATGCCATATAGTCACAGTTTTGGCGCCTTACTGAATTATCACCTCGGCAATTGCAGAAAGCTTCCGACACCACTGTATAATATATATATATATTAATATAAATATAAAAATATTTGTAATAATAGTTTAATTTAATTTAAATAATAATAAAAGTAATTGAAAAGACAAAAGCCAAAAGTGAACCAGCCAATATAAAAATAATTATACAATAGAAAAATAACTTTGCAAAATAACCCAAAATATTATACTATGGAATGTGGTAAATAATGCTATGTGTAGGCTGTAAATTGAAACTGTATATGTATAACTGCAATACTGTTATAATTAACATGTTATTGTAACACTAACAGTGTCAGTAACAACATTAATTATATTAGTAAAAGATTGAGGTAATAAACAAAAACAAAGTCATCTAAATTAGTGTCAGCTAACACTAAAGTAAAGAGGTCAGTGGGTGGTTCTAATGATTAAAGAATGATAATAAAAATTAATACAATAAATATACCTGTTTATACTTATTTAATAAGTTATTAGTTACAGATTATGATTTACAAGTTGACTGTTTGTTAGTGTTACATTAGTAATTGCTTGAATTTGATACATTAATTGATAAATAAATATTAACATACATTTCATACAACAAATACTGCTACTGAAAAACTTTTTTTTTCCCCTGCTGCTAAAGGGGGTTGGGTGGGTGGTTCTGAGTTAGCATTGGTCAACTTACACTATTTTAAATGACTTTGCCTTTGGAGTTTGGTTATTACCTCAACCTCTTACTCTAGCGTCTAGGCCTAACTTACTGTTAAATTTAAAGATAAAAAAGGAGGGGCTGTACACACATAAACTCACTATTTGTAAATGCTCTGGTGCTCTTTTTTTAAACTTTGGCAGCTATTATTTGTCATTGAGTTTAGAAATGGGAAATTCACAAAAAAGTATTTTGCTCTTTTATAAATTATTATCATTATCAGGACGGATAACGTCAATTAATATAAATTTTATCGTTTAACATTACATAATTTATAATAATAATACATAAACATAAAATATTTCAATTATATTACATCTATTTTCTGTTTTGGTGGAGCCATTTCTGATAGCAAAAATTATAATGTTTATCTGTTGCTAAGCGGCTTGTCAAATTTGAATAGTTAGCCTGTATAAAACAGTAGTTCTATAAAATAACTGTATAATTTTGAATAATAATTATTTAATAACAACTGTAACAAATACTTATATCCCAAAATAAAAGCTTTAAAATATAATATGTCTGGGTTATATAATGCATTATCACAAAAGTATTCGTAATTAGCATTAGTACATAAAAAAATTGATATTATTTTAAATAATAATTAATAAATTTATCGTGAAAATGATTTTTTTCACGGCACGGCACCTTCTAAACTAAAAATTTAAAAACGTTTCATATGTGCATTCATAGTGGTGCACTGATAAACAATACATTAATAACTGGTGAATTTGAGGTTCCGTAGTAATATAATTATATACAGTTCTTGAAAAATATGCGCAGTGATTATGTATACTACCAACCCCATAAAATGTTATTAGTTTTCTCTACAAATATATTATATTGTGCACTATCGTTTAATAATCATCAACATTTTATTTGACATTTCTTAACACTATCCTACCCGAGCTATTTGCTGCCCTCAGAAACCTGGGGGGGGGGGGGAGGCCGCCCCTATAATTCGTCCCACTGTTTAGATATAGAGCCTCCTATTCGTATAAATTCGCTTTATTTGTATGTCCGAAATGTACAAAACTTGTTAATTTTATCTGGTGTATATTCCAACTCTTATGTACCTCTAGTACTATTGTATATTTATAAATCTATAAAATTCTATTATTGTTTTTATTATTCCGAATTTCGGTATCCAAAAATATTTGCAAAAAATACAAATATGTTTATTTAAACTGGAATCTTTTAAAGAAATTTCAAAAATGTCTCTTAATAGTTTCGAAACAGATTAATATAAAAGTTCGTGGGCCTCATTTCGCTGCGTCTTTTATTTTAAATGCCAGTAAAAAAAAAAGAGCTCGGGTCCATTTGGCCCCGCCGGGTAGAATAGGGTTAAACACCGCCATGCTAAATATTAAAGCATAATTATTGTATGTGTAGAAAAGTACAGTAGCTTAGATATATTTCTTTATGAACGAATTACCTATATCTATACATTTATTGTTTGCATCAAATTCGTCATAAAATGAAAAAGTAAACAATTTTTTTACTGTCATAAACATAATTGGTATTATAAGCGGCTCGGTTGAAATTGTTTCTAAATTTGCTGATCAAGAAAAATGCGTTGGAATTTTATTTTTAGCCTCGCATTTATAGATAATAATTTTCAGTGTATGATATCCTACACGATCACGAGTAGGTTATATATTAAAAATATATTAATAAAACTATAGAAAGAAAAATTACGAACTGAATTCATTCCTACCTCATTTGAAATGTCGGCATAGGAATCAAATAAATATTATGGTGTTCGCCTATATAGTTTAAAAAATGGATTCTCGTACATCTTTAAATATAATCGCTTAATATATAAAACAATCTAAAATGCCATTTAATACTTATGATAAAAACGAATTAAATATATTTTGCCTTTATTCATTATGCATATAATTTAATGGACAAGCACAAATGTCCGTAACTTTTGTATATACGTTTAGACAAGCCCTTTGAAAAATGTCAGTAGTCTCAAAATTAACTATTTAATTAATTTTTGTGGACCAGATCGACTGTAGGAGAGCAAGTATGGGATCCATTTTAATAGAAAGCTCATTTTTATGGACCGCGTTCATCCTTGGACATTTCACAGCGCAATCATATTATTTTAGCAATAAATAAACAAATGTTGAAAGCAAAGTTTAAAGTACTAGATATGCAATTTTTGCTTCAGTTTCTAAAAAAATTATGTACACGATTCCCGAATTTGATTATGAAATATAACCTAATTCTGTGTAAGGAGATATAATAAAAATAAGACATTAAATATAGTTTAAGTTATATATTAACACACCGAACATAAATACAAATATTTGGTCAAATATAGTACAGAATGACTATAATCTTTTTAAAATAAATAAAAAAATATTAATTCTCTTGAACATGGTCGTCAACTAAACAACAATTACTGTATAAATGCAAAATCGATGAGAATAGTCGAGCAACAATGATATCATTTATACAAACAAGTACAAACAAAATAATATCAAAATATGAATCAGATATGACAACTTGTGCAGTATGATTATACATATAATAATTTCTAGCAGTCGATATTCGACAAAAGAGGCGACGGAACAGTGTAGTGTGGGACGCTCTGCTAAAGGTTCGTCTTTCTTCTCTTTTCATCGGAACAGGTGGGGCAGAACCACTTCCCCTTGGGCTTGCTCGTCAAGTTGACACAGCCGAAGTGGAACCACTCGACGGGGCAGTCCCGGTTGTCGCAGGCAACCATCTCCCCGTAGGAGACCTGATGACAGAGGCAGTAGGTAGGCTCATTGGGGTCCACCGGCATGTCGAGCACCTCAGAGGGGTTGTTGGTAAGCGCGAGGGCAAGGGCGGCTGTCGCCGGCATGTTCTGGTTGTCTTCGTCCAGACTGCGGGGTATCGGAGAGAAAGAGAGAGGCGGGGGTTATCAACAATGGTTATCCCTATAGAAGCACATTGACCCACCGGTGTTTGATTGTTTACAACTCGATATCTACTAAAGTTATCGTTCTGAAACTCTTAGTACCTACCAAATTCTTCGAGCACTTTCGATTCCAAATAGTTTCGTAGAATACATTGGAGAACTTGATGATGTAACACAAGACAAATTCAGATAAAAATGGCAATTATACATATTTATTATGTTGTCTGAATTTGTTGTATCTAATGAATTGTAATTAGCCCATATTTGATGTTAAATAGACGGCCAACCAAGCTTCTGATTACAAAAAATATAAATCATTTGTTGTACTCTTGACACTTCTGATATACTCCAAAAAAGAGTTAGTAATATTCAGAAAATATTTATCCATGATTTTATTTTGATCAATGATATATGCACATTTAATTCAGAAAATAATATAATAAAAACTTACTCAATTATAACCTAATTAATATAAAATTAATGGTACTAAGCTGTGAAATTTCTTGCAATACAACAACATTAAATTCTATATTATTAATTATAGAGAACATTATCGCGAGATATCTAATATTATATTGTTCAGAGTGCCAAACTATCAACAAACCAACTTAATTAAGATAGCCGAAATCCAACCCAATACAAAGTTTGAAATCATGGTCAACTGCCATTTATATTAATTAATAAGAATCAAACCACTTATAGAAGAAATGAACATTTCGTACATTCTATTTGTGAATATTGTTTATGCAATTCGTTTAACTATATCTAATATGATGTTTATGGTTTTTTTTTGTGCCCATGTTTATGAAAAAAAAGCAATAAAAAAAATTATATAAGAGGATTGATTGTTAGTCTATGCTACCTTGAAGTTAAAATATTTGAGATTAAAACCAGGACAATGCTTTGTAATGGGACTACGGCACTCATCGGTTAACTAACATCTTATTTTGATTCATACTAGAAGAATTAAAAAACAACTTCGTAATTTGCTTTTCTCATCACTGAAACTAAGCTTTAGTACTGGATAATTGAGATGCAAGTATAAAATAATATAATAATTTTTTTCCTCAAAATTCTCAAATAGAAATTTGCATAAAACTTACCTCTCTAAACTCATGTCATGTGTATTACCATCAGCACCAGCCTTCCTTTTTCGTTTTTTAAGTTCTTCTTTGGCTAATAACAAACAGAATATAGACAACAGTAAAATATATTAATTAAAATAACCAGCAAAAGATGTATTTGATAAATATTATACTGATAAAAGTACATTCTTAATTATCCATGGACACCAGTTGGAAATAAAAACTATATTTATACAACTTTCAATAAGGTCTTGTATTACCAAAAGTGTTCATTTGACTTTTCTAAGTCCCATAATAAAAACAAAACATTAAATGAAAACAAATAGTGTTTCGCCACATTCATTCAACATGATTAATTATTAGCCATTTGCTTCACTTATGACAATTGAATAATATTTTTTATACGTTTGCATTATAAAAATCCATAACATTTTGAACGAATTATCACAAGCATAACTTTGTATAAGAAGTATTGTATTTGAAAAGGAGGAAGAACATAAAAAAACTTTCGAATAACAAAAATAGTATATTAGATGCATTAATATGTAGTAATATTGTATAAATTTAAGCTTATTTATTAAACCGAAAATAAAACATAGTTAATTAAGTATATTAAATATATATATATATCTACATATAAGTAGTCGGTAAGAAAAGAAGCTAAGTTAAGTCGTGATATAAAAGTAGGTAATAGTAGTCATTAAGCAGGTATTACCTAATGCCTTTTTAAATTGAAACATATCGGCGTCTAGTCTTCTGATTTGTTTATCAACCTGTTCAGATGATAACAAAAAGAGATTTCACGCAATATGTGAATAGAAATGAGAATCAAAGAATAACAGGACAGATCTTACAAGTTCATAAGCATTCTCTGCACGAGAAACCTTATCATTACTAAGTTCTTTTCCTCGCTTGAAAAGATCTTGAATGTTCTGTAGATGTTGCATTCTGTCTTCTTTTGTATAACTTCGAACATTGTCCATGAATTCTGAAGTACTGTTTTGAACCTGGAAAGATAGTACCACGTAAAATACACTAGAAAATTTAGGTTGGGAAGGGTAACTGAACTCTTTAACCATCATTGGTTAATCAAACAATTATATTTTATCAGGTCGATTATATTTAGAAAAGTAGTTATTGATTTATTTCATAAATTGCTTCATAAATCCTATATTTAACCCGAATTTTTAAAATCAACAGCTCTGTTAAAACCACTTTTGGAACCATTACAAATCAGTTAACTAATAAAATGTCAGTTATTTAAAAAAATAGTTAACTGGCCTGCATCCAAGGTCAATCAAATGTTGACAAAATTAAACTTCTGATTTTTCATTTAATTTATTGCCATGATTTTAATTAACCTTGTTGACCCAATCCAATTAAAATTTTAAGATGACATAGTCTTTCAATATTTTATAAAAAACAATTGTTATATGTCAACTACATAAAATCTAAATAGTTTTAGATATAAACTTCATATTGGCTTATACATTAAATTGATTTATAATTTTAAAAATTCAATACTAAAAGTTTTACTTTCATATTATATAACATTCTTTTATTCTTACATATATATAATTAGTAACCCACATAGACACGGGACAGTGTAGAAAAATGTAAATATTTGTTATGCATGGTATTACGAGTTATGTTAGTAGTTATATTTTTTTATGATTATTGCAAGCTTTCCTTAAACAATCTATTGATATTGGTCAGTTAATGTTGTATTATTTGCCAATAAAATAATAACATCAAAGGACAGCGATTATCAGCGTTGGATTGCTTTTTAAGAGTTATACAACATATACCACAGTACTCAAAAAAATATTTGTTTAAAAATTATGCTTAAATATTGAGATTGTATAATATAGAATTAATATAAAAATGTCATACTAAATTATAGTTAGCATATTGTTACATATTTTTAAATTTGTATTTCATATTGTATGTAAACAAAACTTATAACAATTAAAGTATATATGGCACGGACTTTTTTAATATATGATATTGGTAAAAATCAGTCAACTGTACAATATTAAAATATCTCAAAATATTTATTTCTACAACAGTTTATTAACATATTTATTTTTAAAACTAATGTTATAGTTACTATAGTGGTTCACATAGCTGTCATCACACACAAAACCACAAATTTTTAATTGAAAAGTTATCAATAACTATATCAAGAAATATACTATGGAATTAGACAGACAATATAATATATATCACTAAAATTGATATTATTAATTTTGTTCATATACATACAATATATATAATATGACATGGTCTAACATTTAAAATGTGGCCAAACCACCAACAGTTTTCGAAAATAAACGTCATTCCAGACAAATAAATAAATGTATTTATTAAATAATGTTTACATGAGGAGTAAATAAATACCTTGTTGACACAACAATTTTTTTACTGTTGCCATGCTAATGTGGATGATTAAAAATAATTAAAAAATATAAGAACTTATAAGTAAAATAATTTATGCAACTTAAATAAACAATAATATTTGAAATATAAAAGTGTTAGCATTTTATAAGACAAATGTAGTTTTATAAGAATGTGTAACCTTTTACATACTTACAAATTAATAAAAACAAATAGCTGTTATTTTACAAGGCTAACTAAAATGCAATTGATTGATTGGTTAAGTCAGAATTTTGATAATTCACAAACATTTCAAACTATATTTACAAAAAGTTTTGGTAGAGCCTTGCTGTAATTTAGAAACTGCTTAACTGAATCGTTTTTATAAGCATTATTTAATATTTATTTATAATTAAACTAATAAAATCGATCTTACCTCTGACAAAATATCCTGTACCTTCTGATCTAAATCTCTCATTATTTTAAATTCTTGTTGAAGATGTGGAGGAACATGCTCCAAACCTTGATAATAAAATTATAAAGGAATTATAGGAATGATAACATATAATATTCATAAAAATTGGTTTCATAAAAACAATGTAAAACAACATATATAACAAAAGGATTAAAATGAAATAAGATTAAAACTAATTTACCTTCAAGATATTTTTGCAAATAAACCATATGTGTCATTGTAAGGCTTGAAAGGGAAAACAAAATGCTTAATATAATAAAACAATGTAAGCAAAATTATATTATTAGAAATAACAATTTCATGGACTCAAACAGCATAAGGAAAATATAGTCTACTATGGGTGAATTGGAACACAGATAATCAGAACAATTAAGTAATTGGAACACAAATCATTTCTACAATAATTTTTTTTAAATCAGAACACGTAAATTGTGAACAGATTTTGTAAATTGGTCCCTAGACCTAGGAATAGTCTCTATAATTACAATGTAATTTTTTATCAGTTAATTAGAACCCCATATAACATTTAGGACATACTTTCCAGGGGCCTGTAAAACCAATTGATGTGTTATTAGCTAATTTATGATAAATATCCTTTTACATAAATTCAGTAACACAATGCACTACTAAATATTTTCCGATAATTTTTTGAGGATTATTTAAAGATTCTTTTTGCTGATTCACCTAATCACTGATTATATACTTAATACCTAGCTCAGCATCTATTCTTATACTGTTTCCATTGTAATTATAGTACATATTATATTATAGGTTACACAGTTTACTCTAAATATACCTAAAAATAGATTAATTATAAATGAGCTAAGAGCAATGAAAAAAATTAAATTTTCAGATGTTTTACATGAAGGAAATAAATAGACTAATTTATTTCTATTAACTTTCTTAACTGCTTAACAGTTACAGTTGGCTTGCTGCCACAGTAAGCATTACTGATTACATGAAGGAATCTATTGTCTGTCCGAAATCTAATACAAAGTAGAATTTACTGTTATATGATCAGATATATACTAAGTACAAAAATTGTGTTACATGGCTATGACTCAGATCATACCTCTTCCAAATATGTAATTAATTCATCCAGAAAGCAAAAACTTTCCTTCAACTTTTTATCATTCCCAAAATTAGTGTAATCAATATAATATATACACTCAACAGTCAACTTTATCATTATCCCTTGCTTGAATTCATTTTATTATGATGTAGACACAGGTAGAAGTTATGACAAATTAAGTAAATAAATCTATAAGCAAATATTTTCTTGTTTAAGTTTTTATGAGTTCCCCCTGCAATGTAAATATTAATTTCATTGGTTAATCAGATGAAATTCCACAGCAATTTCCTATAGGAAATTCTGAATTGTTAGGATGAATACTTAATTATCTACAGACAAACTTATTTGTGGATTAATTTTATCTGCTAATAAATTTATGAGTGCTTCATGTTACTGATTAATTTACGAGCAGATAAATATCCATGGATAATTGTTTCATGTTACAAGCCCCAATAAAGGTATCTAATTAACCAGCATGTACACTGAACAATGTCTGTATTTTTTATAATGCCTTCTGTCATCATACAAGTTTTATATTTTTATCAAAGCAAAAAAATGGTTATTAAATGATAAAGTTTATATTAAACACTAATACTATGTATGAATGTTTTAATTCAACATAGAAATTTATATACATTGTTTAAACTTCTGTAACAAAATGTAAAGCAATATAATGATAAATTATAAAAAGATTTTTAGTCTGCTTACCTATTTTCTGTTCTACTTAACTGGAGTAGACTGTATATAGATTATGTTTATTTAGAAAAATACTTGGATAAAAGATCTAGTTTAAATATACATACTTTTTTGATACATACATGCATGACCTCATGTGCCACATGAGCATAATTCTCATATGAATATAAATCAAAATAAATGACAGTGCTGAATTGAAAATAACAATAGAGTTTCAATCAATATAATAAGTATTGCATCAAATTAATCTTCATCAAATTTGTTCGCATTTGTTAAAAAGATAGTTTCCTATCATCCAAAAAACGTAGCACCCTAGAAAATGAATGATTTCTGTAGAAAAGGGTGTCCACACTTTTTGTTAAACAAAATTCGAGTATATTGTGAGTAAATTCGAGTATATTTGAAATTAAAAATTGAGTATGAAGGTGCAAATATTTGTAAAGTACAAGCTACTTTGTACAATAAATGCATGTGTGTAATCATTATATATTAGTTGTTACTAAACAGCGCCACTGGCAAACATTTTTAAGTGTAATAAATCAAGTATAAAAATAACATATAGTTTTTTATGGATAAACATAAAAATTCGAATATATTTCAGTATAATTTCGAGTATATGAGCAAAATTCAAGGATATGTGGAAACCCTGGTAGTGTATTATAGCATAGCATATTGTTTGCCGGGACCATTTTTGAAGATATATTTTATAAAATTATACTACAATGAAATATTACAATATAGTTTTTTAGTTGCACAATTTATTGAATTATTTCCTATATGTGTTGTTTTTAAAACGAATTACATAAAATTTAAAATACAGGAAAAAGCTGTGGGAAAAATATGTGCTTTTAATTATATTAATGAACAAAATTATAAAATATGTATGGTTTGTTAATTATGGTAAATGGTTACTAGAACTGATGATTAAAACAGCCAGGTTAGACATATTTATGAAGGTAACATGTATTTCATTAACTTTCAGTCAACCACGGTGGAAATTGTTTAAAAGTTCCTAAATGGTTCGATGAAATTCTGGGTATATTGCAGTTATAATTTACGAAAATGAAAATTTTCTTAAATATTTGCCACAGAACATCAAAAGAATGAATATCTTTTATTAGGAATAAAGTAGAACTTTAAATAGAAAGCATATTATATAAATTAAGAATTTATCCTGCAGTATATAATCATGAGTAGTAGTTATATTTGAACTTAATATCTTTTAAGTTTAAACAAATAATATGAAGTGTTTTTTTTGTAAGCGTATATTAACATTATTACGAATACCTACAGATACAATAATTTATATTTCATCAACAGTCACATAGGTATTCACAGGGAACATTTAAAAATACACAAAATAGATGGTAATGATCAGGAGAGAATAATAAACTAAATAAACAAAGCATAATTTGTATTGATATCTTGGGTGATATGGTATTTGAATAATTAAATAATATTTTTGCCCACAAAGGCTTAAATCTTGTGATAATTAATATAGTTGATAAAATAAAATGTTGTAACTTAAATCCAAGGAAAAACCAGAGAACAGAGAATACTCTATGTTACTATAAGTGTTGCATAAGATATTTCATTTTATATATTCATTATACTATAAATATATTCAGTTATATGAGAAAAATAACGAATTTTTAAAATTATTTTAGAATACAAATTAAAGGTTTATCTGTTTAAATAAATATATTACTCAAGATTAAAGAGAGTAGGATACTTTGTAAATTAAATTAATTTATTTTTACTTTATTATTATTTTTCATATAAACTATTCTTCTATACTTTATAGTGATTGTTGATGTACATGTATAAACTCCTATATTTTTCGAGGGCGGGTTATCAGGTATGAACTGCAACTAAAGTAGGCAAAGAAAAATTAGGAAGTGGCACCAAAACGAAAGTATAAAAAGTATTATCCATTTCATTGTCAATGAACATAAAAAACAATTATTCGTTAAGTAGACAACAATTACAGATATATTCTTATCAACTGATTTTTTATAGTACCATGTCTGTGTATACTCATACTAATGATGTATTATAATATTGATTTACAATAATTGATAACATAATGTAATAAGTTTTCCTTCCTATTTTATTTCCAACCCACTATTTTTCAATAAGTTCCTCTTCTCACACATTTCACTTTTTATAAATCATAATACAGTAAATCCATTGCTAATTGTACCTATATACTTAATAAATCATTATTTTAATGATTTTATATATAGTAATTAATAGTTGTATAGAAACATTTAAATAGAATTTGGTCCAATTCTCAATGACCAAAATCAAGGTTAAATAAGCAAGGATTGGTGTTTAGTTTATACACCTGGCTTATTAGTCAGTTGGATATATTAACAAATATTTGTAATGAATAAATGAGCTAAATAAATCTAAGCTTCACACAACTTTTCCTAAAATTAAGTCTTACAACTTTTACCACCATATTCACTATTGTGCACCCAAGGGGGTCCCGTTAGTTTTCCCTAATTGTACCTAAATCCTCTGGATTCTGCTGACAATGGTGTGATTTATTTTAACAAATATATTTAAATTTAGCACTATCAGTTAACACATTGGTTAATGTCGCAATTTCTTCAACTCCTGAGTTGTTGATCAGATATTAAGTGGGGTACATTGTACATGAAAATAAGTCACCAGACAGACTAGTGAACTTAAACGGTTACACATCAAAGCCAAAGGGTCACCGCGACAAAACATCACCAAATCCATAACTTAAAAAATTAATTTTAATACAAATGTTTGTTTATATATACAAATGTATATCAATATAATTATTAAATGGACAAATAGTTAGTCCCCCTAGATGGATGCATCAGAATCAGTTTTATTTATTATTAAAAAATTATTTTTGGTGACCATTTGATGCGGTGACCCTTTGATGTGACCCCCATTAATATATATAAGACATGTCTACATGTCATGACTTTGTATAATTCACTTAAGTTAATACCTTTCTATATCTGACACACATTTGATGGCTTCCAATATATCATATTGAATAACATATTATTAAAGCTGCATTGCACACATATATTAGCCATTAGGCACTTAAGTGCGAGAATATATAGTCATAGATACATCATTTTAAAATTTTAAGAATTTTATTAGTTTATTATCAAATTAGTCCATGACAAAATATCATGATTCATGACCATGTCCATGATAAAATAAATAATAATAAACAAAAACTATCCTGATATTCATCTATTTAAACCTTTTCACATTTAATTTCGAACATGAGAATTTTAATATTGAACATGATAATTTTAATATCGAACAAGAGAATTTTAATATTGAACAAAAAAAATTTAATTTCGAACAAGAGAATTTTAATATCGAACAAGAGAAATTTAATTTCAAACAAGAGAATTTTAATATCGAACAAGAGAATTTTAATATTGAACAAGAGAAATTTAATATTGAACAAGAGAAATTAAATATTGAACAATAGAAATTTAATTTCGAACAAATTAATATAAATACATAGTTTGCCTTTTATTAACTCCAGCATTAATAAGGTTGGACTAATAAGGATACTACACAGAGTGTGCAATATTTTCACACTTATTTTGTTACTTATTCCAATTGTTTTGTTAAAATTCTATTTTTAAAATCTCTATTATAGTACTAGGATAATATTTAGAAAATCCAAGTTGTAACAATACCAGATATATCAGAGGTTACCAGAATTTATTTTTAATATTTCAAGCTATTTATACATAATATATGCACATGCTATTACAAGAAGATTTGTCTTTAAATTCATAATTAAACTTTATCTGATTAATTATAAATTACAATGCCATGACCACCACATTATGCAAGACATGATGATGCAGTACTCCGTCGAATTTTCGAGTCAAACGAGCCATACATTCTTGCTGGCCAGCTAGGTATTGCAAAGAGCACTGTGGCAACCATGTTCAAAAGAGGAACTCCTACAAAACGTAG
>JAUZND010001457.1:0-13466 GCA_034780555.1 Coelogynopora nodosa
ATACTACTAACTAAATTATATTCTTTTTGGGAGCCTAGTACAGCTGTTTCGAACTTATTAGTTCTCATCAGCTAGGCCCACCCAAATTAAACACAATAAAGTTAGCAGTTTTCAGTAGGCCAATGGCATATGAATACCAGAGGAAATTTGCATTAGTCCGGACAAGTGGAACACTCTGCTCTCTTTAGATTTTTTCTTTTGAGATGTAGTCCATCTCTTAATTATCTCTCAATTCTCTAAATTCTCTCTCAACCTCTCTTAATCTCTCTCAATTCTCTCTCAATCTCTCTCAATCTCTCTCAATTGTCTCTCAATCTCTCTCAATTCTCTCTTAATTATCTCTCAATTCTCTCAATTCTCTCTCAATTCTCTCTCAATTCTCTCTCAATTCTCTCTCAATTCTCTCTCAATTCTCTCTCAATTCTCTCTGAATCTCTCTTAATTCTCTCTGAATCTCTCTTAATTCTATCTCAATTCTCTCTCAATCTCTCTCAATTCTCTCTCAATCTCTCTTAATCTCTCTCAATTCTCTCTCAATATCTCTCAATCTCTCTCAATCTCTCTCAATCTCTCTCAATTCTCTCTCAATTTTCTCTCAATTCTCTCACAATCTCAATTTAATTTTATTAATTTGAAATCCACACGAAATAAAGTAGAACATGGTACTTTGACTTTAATTAATGTTATGAATTAGTTTGCAAACTATTCATTTTGTGCAAAACTCCTTTTCTTAAAGTTTAATACAGGAGTAACTTTTTGATAGTTTAAAAAAAAACAATACAAACTGAAAATGCAGTATTAAAATCATGTAGGTCTCCTGAATATATAAATTTGTTTAAATAGTGTATATTTTGCTAACATTACCAGGAAAGAAAGTGCGTATGATTAGATGTATTAGGATTACTAGTTAATATATTCACATAGAGGTAAGTAACTTACAGTATTAGCAGGACCCTCAGAAGCGTCATTATCTTCATATGCGCTCCCTTCCTAAATAATAATTTATAATATTAATTACATGAAATTCGTTAATAAATTCGCACAAATTTATATGTATATACTGTAATATTGTAATGATTGTAAAATAATTTTTACAATTAAAAACTAGTTCTAACCATGCTAAAAGGTAGTACTATTTTTTAACTATTTTTTAAGGTATTTAAAAAATGATGTTACTCTTTGTGTCTAAGCCTTTGGGTATTTTACATCTTGCTTCAGAACCCATAAATTGATTTATTAGTGTTTAATATAATAAAATCGACTGATTAAATAATGTATTCCCATTTTATAACGTTAGGCTTAGTTGCAGTGTTCGATTTTTAAATTTGAAAGAAAGTGAAACAAATATGTTTTTAGAGTTTAAAAATGTTGGCAATTTTAGTCGATTTTAATTCAATATGCTCTACAGAGCCTACTGATTTAGAATTGATTAACATTTTCAGAAAATATAATATAAATAAAGTAAATAATTGACTAAATAAAATGTATATACTAAATAACTATAATATAGTCATCTGCTTATACATATAACAATGTATAATGATCTACAAAAATGTTAAAATGTATTTGTTTTTATAAGGGACGCGTAGTTTAATTATTTTTTGACCACGATATCTCTAGTTTTATTCAATTTTATAGTAGATATTAGAAAATGTTATTACTGGAATCACACTTTCTTACTTCTGGTGTGGGGGGGGGGGTAATGTTAGATAGACTGTGACTAGCTTAGACTGTGGTGTAAACAATAATAACATTACATTCAAAAAATTACATTATTGAAATATATATATCATACACATACCTGAAAGTCATCATCAGGCATCGTACAGAATGAGTGCATGTCTTGCTTTGAAAGAAAAAGCTGAACATTATCGATTTGTCCCTAAATGCATTAAAAATAAAAATGTATTTATAACGTGTTTCTAATTAAATAACATATTAAATTAGTCACTACTTTCGAAACAAGAAGTAGTATACCCGATAGTAGCCGCCAAGTTTATCTCCCGCACTGAACAAGTACATGCGGCCTCCTTGATTGATTGCTCTGACACCTGATCTGTGAATTTTAATTGTTTTCAAAGGCACTGCATGCGGAGGCATGCAACCGAGCCAAATTTTAATCCGAGTCCGTGTTATCTAAAAAATAAGTAACTTATATGATGATAATGATAACAAAATATAATTACATAAGCAATAGTATAACCCTTAACAATATAATTTAAATAAAAATATAAAATATAAAATAGGCATATATCGATAAATATAATAATGATAATGACAACTAATTCTAATATGTGAATCTGGATTAGAATGTAATAAGCATAGAATATATAAATTAACAAATTAAATGGAATGGATGTCAAGGAGAAAGTAGAAAACATACATTTCTGAAAAATGCGCGCGACTTTATGTTAATAAAAAGAACTACTAAGAATGTAATTTTTTTTGATGAGGGAGTTTCGATAATAATATGCACAAAACAATTGTTGTAAATTAAATATTTGACTGTCCTAAAAATAAACATTGTATAGATATAATAATTAAGAGAATTAGTACATCAGTTTATAAATCAGACTTGATCAGACATTATTTATTGTGCATCATCAATTGTTTCAAAGATTTCTGTTTTTTTGTATTAAAAAGTAGTATGTTTAGATAAACATTAAACTATTGTTATTTTTTTGTATTGACTTGAAAAATTCTAATTATTGTATTATATCCGAAGTATAGATTATATTTTAACAAATGTATAACACTTTATTTATTGTGTCTAATATTACATAAAAACGATTATATTATATAATATAAAGTGGACAGTTTTTTCCCGTAACTTCATTTAGAAAATAGTATCTAACTGGGTCACAGCATACCGCCCATCCAGTCGACTCATATACACGCATAGAAAACGAAAGGGAAGAACGCCGCTATCTTACTAAAATGGTAAACATATACATTCTTATTGCAGCTGAGATATCTTCGGTGGAAGCAATTTCCGAAAGAGGCAGCACCACCATCGGAGTTTGAAATCCTTTTGTAAGTAATCGGTCATTGTAGTAAAACATTAAAACCGACCGTTTCCGTCCATTTACTGGGTCAATAGTTTCATTGACACTGATAGCCAATCGGGGAGTCAGCAGATCTGGGTCTATCAAGGTCACGAGATATCCCGCGTTCACATAGGAGCGAAAGGAGACTACAAATCCCAGCTCAGGGGGTAGAGATCCGTTCGGGAAAAGGTAGGCTGATGGAAGATGGAAACTTTTTGGCTTTAGGATCTTCATGTTGGTGGAGTAGGGATCGACAAGGCCAAACACGCTATTATGACGCAATCGATAAATGCCTGACGAATCGTAACGAATGTTCCATTGAAACAAATTCAGTAAGTCGCTGTTGTGTTCTAGCCAACCATAGTCTGAAAAAGAAGAATTGTATTTCAGTAAATATATGAAAATATGTTATATTGTAATACATAATATACCGTGCTTAAATCATATACATTCTATGGGTACAATGTAAAAGAAACGAATACACATAATACGCGAAAAATTGTTTCTTCTGCAATGGCCGGAATGTCAGGGTGGTTAAGACACTGGTTTGCGGATGCCGAGGGTATTGTATCGGAACAGGTTCGAGCCTACCCTTGGATTGAACTCTCGTTACTGGCTAGCAACTGTGCTAGTCGAGAGTTAGTGACCCTTTAGTTAATGGGTTCGTTTGGCATACCATACGACAAGGTAGCCCAGTATGATGTACTACGTAAAAAATTGTAAAATATTGTGTAGTCCCATTTTCAATGCTAAGTAAGTAATTTATTCAATATGGGGAAAATACTATAATCAAAAATTAGGAATGTACATTTTATCAATTAATAAAAAATCATGATTTAGATATATATCTGTTGCATTTTTTCATTTGTTTACCAGTGTAGGTCTAGCCTAGTAACTTAAAAATTGCATAATTTAATTTTTTAAAAGAAAGAAAATTAGTTTACAAAATTATAAATATCCACTAACATTTTTTGATTTGGTGATATAGTATACGACATAAAATGAATATCATGACCATGCGTGGCATAGGCATACCTTATAAGTTTAAACACAATGTAGAAAAAAAATAGAGGCGGAACGTTTTCTAAAAGCAACTTGATTCATTTTCACATGACTTTACGATATTTTGCTTTTATTGTATCATTTAAATTTAGGCATTGCAAATGTCATATTTGGCTCTCAACACCGCAATATATCTTATCATACGCAAGTGACATTTAATTAGTCCAAATATTTTTTTTAACTTATTTTTAAACAGCTTCACCGAATCAGACAAAAAATGTGTATGTAGATACAACAGCGACCGGAATATACACAAAACAGTTCAGGCATAAATGTAATGGTTGTTGGCATTTATATATATATATAGGTAGTACGCATTATAACATATCTAAGATATATAAAAGTTTGGAATAACTGCTTTGTGTTGTACATGAACACATACGAAGAATTAGCCAACAGTCCAGTCCACTCGATTAGAAATTATTGCAATACATCGTATGTAAACAAACCGCAAATGTTATTTATAAGAATTTAGCCTTTATTAGCTCAGAATTTAATCGAAATAACAGATTTATATGTGGATATTCCACTGAAATACTTTTATTGATAAATCCAGTAGCCGTTTTATTTTATTTGTACTTCAAAGAATAGAATCTACAATAGTTATCTAAACATATTATCTAAACATATTATTAAATTAAACTATTATCTAAACATATCTAAACATAGCAACTAAACATATTATCCTAATAGTCAAGTATTCGTATATAGTGGCTAATTGTAGTTTTGAAACATGTGTTAATTATGATCTATTTGAAATGAATTAAAATTACACAATTCTAATAATTTTCAGATTATAGTTGTGCCACTTAGAATATTTGATGATATATACAATTGATTATTAATTAGTTATATTTTTGCATGTATTGATGTATTGAATATAAATAATAATCTATACGAACATGGATGTGCATCTACATATCTACTTAATTTCCATAATCGTTATTTTTCATTTCATAACTACTGCATGAATTTTGTTATCAATATTGAATTTTTAAATATTATAACATATTAAAAAAAAACATTGGTTAATATTATATATGTGTTAAGAACACATTCCCATGTCAGATGGTTAAGATAATATGCCCATGTCAGATGGTTAAGATAATATGCCCATGTCAGATAGTTAAGATAATATGCCCATGTCAGATGGTTAAGATAATATGCCCATGTCTGATGGTTAAGAAATAAGCACCCCTTAACATGCTGTTGAGAGCTGTGTACGTGATGAAGTCTGATGATGCTGTGTACAGGTGTAATAATTGTGCTTAACCCTGTCCAAACTGGTGGAGGGAGGCAGAGAACTTTCAATTAATCTTTTTATTTTCGCATTCTGTGACATAAATTACTGAAAACACCTTTCCAAAAGCAGTTATTATATTTTGGTGATTATGTAAATATTGCACAAATTCAAACAATTATATAATTATTTGTTTACATGTAAAAAATTGCTTTCTATTTGGAGAAATTAGTTTTTAATACAACTTTTTAAATAAAATAAAATAAACTTATGGATTTTGAAATACACTATGAACAACTTTAAATGTATTTTGATTAAATTGTGTAATATAATTATAATTTATAAAAATTATAAATTAAATAGAAAAAGTGCCGTTTATTACACAATTTTTCAATTACGTACTCTACCTTACTAAATAGTTTATCACGTTTTTATAATGTTAAATCAGTTCGTAAAATTAAATTCATATGAAACTATACTACAACCACCACCACTACCACCACTACCAAAACATTCCAGCGGTTGCAGTAAATTTAAATACGCGATGCAATCAACAGATGTTGTTCATCAATGTGAGCTTGTTTTAGTCAACATATTTTAACAAATTATTAAGTTTAAATAACTATATTTCATAAATATTATATCTAAAAATATATTATATATATATATATATATAGCTATGAATATTATATAATATTCAGAACACGCTTTTATAAATTAAAATATAGAATTTATAACAGAAAATATATTGAATATATGCAGTTATGCTTTACAAACAATACACATAGTCAGAAACATGTTTAGACACAGTTTTATTATACGCTACATTTATTCAATCTTCTATGTTTTATTGCACCACCCATTTTAGTGTTATAGTATATATACGTGGTTTTTTATTTGGCTTTGATATCCTAGTTTATAAATGGATTATTAATAAATTATATTTTATTACAAAGAATCAATGCTCTTCAACATAAAAGTTTTGTAGCTGTAGACTGAAAGTCCTAAATCCCCATTGCTACTAAAATTAGTTATAAATATATAGTATATATATTAATTAATTTAAGAAGCAATCATTTATTAAATGAATAATAATAATGTATTTAAGAGAGCTTAATACAAAAATAAATATACAATAGGTGAGTTAAATTTTGGTTTTTGTGCGGTATTAGTCTTAGTCTTAGTCGTAGTCTTAGTCGTAGTCTTAGTCTTAGTCTTAGTCTTAGTCTTAGTCTTAGTCTAGTCGTAGTCTTAGTCTTAGTCTTAGTCTTAGTCTTAGTCTTAGTCTTAGTCTTAGTCTTAGTCTTAGTCTTAGTCTTAGTCTTAGTCTTAGTCTTAGTCTTAGTCTTAGTCGTAGTCATAGTCTTAGTTTTAGTCGTAGTCTTACAACCGCAGTGAAATCGAATATAAACTCGATATATTAAGACGGTTTTGAAATATTTTTTCCATATTTTTTCTTATATATAATTGAATATATGTTACAATTGTTTAGAGTACTCCGTCTGAAAGAGTTTTTTTAAGAATTTGAATAGAAAATATCTACATACCTCAATCAACAACACAATAAAGGTAATAGATCTTTAGAAAAACTTAGCTGTTTCAGCCCATCTAACTATTAATAGAAAACCTATCTTCTACTCATTGCCTGAAATTCACAAAAGTTTGAACAACCCACCAGGAAGACCAAATGTTTCTGGTAATAATGGATGTACTGAATCGATCTCATATTTTGTGATTTTAATCTCAGACCATTCTTGCTACTATGGATGTTAACTCAATATACACAATAACAGATCACGAACAAAACATAACAACTGTAGAAGATTGTTTTATAAAATCAAAATTGAAAATGCAATATAAAATAATGATTGCATTTCTTAATTACATACATTTAGATTCATGGATAAATTTGACCTCCAAAAAAATGTACAGCCCTGGGAACACCAACAGCCCCAAACTTTGCTAATATATTCATTAGAAATGTTGAAAATAACATGTTAAGTAATTACACTGGACATCAACCTCTAATATAGTTAAGGAACATATATAGACGACATATTTTGCTAATGGACTCATGGAGAAGAAGAATTCCTTATATTTACTAGATATATACAAAGCTAATCTGAAAATACTGGAATTAAAACTAGCATTAAATATGACATAAATTATAGTCAACATCGTTAAATTTTTAGAGATAAAAATTAGCATTATAGTTAGAAATGTTCACACTATTCTTTCTTGTAAACCAACCCACACCCATCTTTATTTGCGATATAATGGTGTTATAATAGTAGCATCCGAAATATTACATTCAGGTATTTAAAAAAGATAATTTCTTCGTTTGAAGCGTATTTTTTCAGATGAGATTACTTACCAACATTAAGATAAATGATACAAACTACATTTTATCAAACGGGAATACCCTGAAACGTGAAAACCCTGAAATAACACAATATCAGCAGTAAGACATTTTTATATAAACTATATTTACAGATGGAATCAAAAAGAAAGACGATGATCGAGTTCCTTGTGTTGTTTTATACTATCATCAATTACGGAAATTATCTTTCATTCTGAGCGATAACTTCACACAAATTAATTCTAATGAATAGGTATCCTACATCTTTATAGAACCCCCTTTAGTTGCTTACAAAAACCTACCTACCTTGGGAGACAGACTCATATCCACTGACATTAAATTACTAAGTCTGAATTTAAGAAATGTAACAATGAAGGAAACTATAAATGTAAACGACACCTGTGTAAAACATACCAACAATTTATTGAAATTATCACTATATAAAATAAAATAAATGGACGAAAATTAAAAACTACAATGCCGGCAACTTCCCAAAAACAAATATAATATATGCTAGGCTATAACATTTAAAAAATGAGATTTACTTTACAAAAGACAAACTATAAGTTGAAGTTCTGCTGAAGGATGGCCAATTGACAAAGTTCAGATATTATAAGACTGGCATTAAACACATCAAAACTGCATAACATTTTAACCTTACTGGTCATTCTGTGGACGATATAAATATTACCATTTTGAAAAGTAATATCAAATGGACATTGGAGGAGAGATTATTGAAGGAAGATCGCTACATTAATCGTCTTCACACATTGTGTCCAACTGGATTGAGCAGGAATAATATTATCATAGCGTTTGGAAAATCACAAGTGTATTATAAAACAAAATTATAAAACATATAGAAACTACAGAACATTTTAATTCAATAAACCATAATATAAGTAACATTAATATCACCTTATTAGATAACAACAGCTCATGAACTGAAGAAAACTGGGAATTAATATAAGATCATTATATTTCAAAATTAAAACTTTACATCACACTGTCATGAACAATTACTATAGAGATCTTACAAAATATGTTTTCAACTGTATTTAAATATGGTACTAGTATAGTTATTAACTTATAATTATAATTCTAATATATATATACATATACACATATACACATATAGCACATCCACATACATATTCTATATATATAGTCCAATTTAATCCTGAAGAAAAGTTCATCAAAAATTAGGTTTTAACATATCCCATTTATAGTTCATGGATGTCAAATTTTTGTTGTCGAAATGTCACAGAGATTTAGTTAATTGACATACTACTATTTTTCATATTTTACTACATTAATAATAAAATTAATTTTTTATTTGAAAACATTCACAAACGTTTAATGAATACTAAATATTTTAGAATTTGCGCGTCAGTTGTTAAATGGATTTTACAACAACGGTCTGAATCTTATTGAAAATTTTACAAACAAATTGAAAACTACAAAGTATCTTATTTCTTTAGCGCAAGAAACAAACCAGGATATCACCAATTTAGTTTCCCAATCGAGGTGCGTGTATAATTTGTAAAATACATTATCAAGTTAAGACTAAGTTAATGTAAAGTTAGGTGTAAAGGTTAAAAGCACCCCAGGTCCCAGATAATACTGTAAAATATAATGCTGAATTATATTAAGTATTTAATTGTTTAATTTATTTGTTATATGTCATTTAACATTTTCTAATAAATTTACGAGAGGGTCTAATATGCGTGTATATATATATATGTATATAGCTATTAAAAATAAAGTTTGACTTTAAACGGTCTCAAAATGTTGTTTTAATTTATAGGCCAACTTACCGGCGCACACTGTTGAAATCTTGTAGATGGTCAAAACAAAAAGCAATTTCCACAAATACAGAATGAACCTGATCATCATTAAATGAGCTGTATTAAGACATAGGCCTATATTCGCAACAACAAATCAACAAAATATATTTCTATAACAGAGTGCTAGAGATACGTTTTTTACATTTGTAGCGAGAAACCACCTTGCATGATCTGCAATATATTCCATCTGACTCTCGCGTATTATAGAATTTGTTTTTCCGTCTGACGCAAGGCCAATCTAAATATAAATACATCCCCACTTGACATTATTACCATTTATTTATTATCTTGTATTTATCGAAAACATCTGCCCATGACGATATAACCTTTGTCTACTTAGGACATCTTTATCAAGATTCGTATATAAATGCGCAATAGTTGTTTCCAAAATGATTTTTTGCGGTTAAATAAAATAAATTACTTTTGATTCAATTTTACAAAATAGCCTTTTTATAGTATTTTATAATATTATAATATTTACATATATATTATTTAATATTTTATTTTTACTAGAATATATACTATACATATTACATGTATTAGAATAAATTATGTATATCTATAATATTATATATATATGTATTATTTTATAGTAGCCTAGAACTATATATTTATTTATCAAGTATTTGAGAAATAATTATGTAAATCTTTTGGCACGAATTATTCTCAAAATCTGACTTAAATGCAAATCTAAAATTAATAAAATTTGACAGTACCATGTAATATAAAAAACATTTAATCCGTAAATTAACATATGCATATATAATTCAAATATATACATAGTATAAACACAAATCAATATATTATAATAAATTAATAAATTACTACATCAAATTATATTAGCTGATATTTTGTTTCGTGTATATTCAGAAAAATTATGAATTAACTTGTTTAACAAAATGTAGTTTTATATAGTTAATTGATTATCCCAATTAAAAAAATTATTGATTAATTTTCATTCCTCATTAAATAGGGAATGCCTAAAAAGTTTACAGATATATTTTATTTTTTATAATTTATCTTAGGTATTTGGCTAAAGTATTTATCAAACATCAAATATAATAATATACTAAATATCATGATATAAAACACACGAATTGAGAAATGTTATAAATTTAAATATAATAAGTACCTCGTGTCTGTTTTTTTAAATTTCTCAATATAATAATTATTAATTATATTTTAAATTTCAATTTAAAAAAGCAGTAATATATTAATAAGTTACATTTAATAATAAGTAATGAGAGGCCATATTAATGATGATGTGCCTTTAATACTATTATTATTACATTTATTTATAAATTAGATGAAAGAATAAAATTTGACATTCGAATGTAAATACCACGTTTGTATTTAATTCTTTAGACAGCAGATTTAAAATGTTTTAAATTAAATATAATATTAGTTTTTAGAATTTAGAATTTAGAATTTATAATACACGTGTAATTAATATCTCATTTTATACGTATACAGAATTTTAAATGTATAATAATATCTTTACTTCGCACCTACTTAAACATTTTAAACTTTACTCTCATGCATTATAGAATAGCAACTGAGTAAAATAAATAGATTAACAGCAATGAAGAAGAGATTTCTAAAATATTTGCTAAACATCTGATTATTATTGAGGTAAATACACCCTGGATAGGCCAATTCTATATTAATTGGTGATAAGACAATGCATCATTTTATAAGATTTAATTAATTATTAATCTAACGAATTATGTGGATATGTTGTATTTTTTTAATTTTGATTTCACAAATAAAAATATGTAATATTTTAAAAATCAAGTTATATAGGCCTAGTCATTTTTAATTAGCGATTACATCTGTAAATCGTGAGAATGCGCTGGCGTTTATTTCGTCGATCATATAAAGCGGTCACGTTTTATACACGGCATTATCTCGCACTGTATTTGTTTATAATATTTTAAAGAACAACCTAATCAATGTGGTACAATCCAAAATCATATAAACATTACCTTCCTCTTGGTGGCACACTTATAATACGTGAGGCAAAGATATTTAGACTACCTGAAATTCACAGCAGTTCTGCTGTTTCCTCAATTGGAAAGATCACACAGGTAATAAGGCACCTATCTACGTCATAAAAGAACATTCTAAAAGTACAACAAATAGTTCATTCACATAAAACATACATTTAGACTATATGTTTATTGCAATTTGGTTAACACATCTTCATTCGTGCACTTGATTAGCAGTCAATATGCTATTGATTTTAGTATAAGGATGTATATGGAATCTCTTGTATTTTGTAAATGGTAATTTAAGAAGATAAAAATATATAATGATAAAATTGCAGTAACCGCTGCTTAAGTCGCAGATACTGGATAATATGGAACAAAAATTGAATTAAATTTTGTATATTGAAATAATGTGATTATATACTTCAAACTTATATTTACTAAAATCTATTTATTTAAAATAGTAGGTAATATTTAAAAGTAGATTATCATTTTCTAACTGAAATTATTTAGTGTTGCATAAACCTATTATATATTGTTTGTGTCAGAAAAATGTAAGAAACTAATTTTAAAAGAAATAATATTTTACTGTTTATTTAGTGATTCATATAATTAAATTATCAATAGCCTAGTATGTGGTTTTTAAATATTGAGTAAAGTAAAAATGAATACAATTAGTAAATAATTATTTAATCATATTTGGCGGTTTATTGCACAATATATCGTTTATGTAAATGTATATAATTTTTTGAAGTAAACAAACTTTTTACTACAAAAAGCTTTTAAAAGTTATAAACTTTTTAAATGTAAAGAATCAAATTGATTACTTAGGTATATTTATTAAATATCAAATTATGATACATCAGCATAAGATTCATCTTGTTCAATTAGTATAACGCGTAATCATCAATAAAAATATAGGCTATATTATATAAACAGATTAGAACTGAATATTTTATTGACTCAAGTAAAATTATAATTTTAAAATAAAGATTGATGTTTTTAAAAATTATTTTAAAATGTAATATTTCTTGTCAAATATCCTACATCCACATTTTACATTTTAACGAAGAAATATAGAAAATATAATTTAAAAAGTTACTATTTTTTAGTAGAATTTTCAAACAAAAAATTCGTCATGGAATGCATATTATGTGATTACAAAAAGATCATTATCAATGTTCTTCAAAAAGTATTAAAATATTTCAGTATTTAAATTTTAACGCACTGTATAAATTTGCAATTGATAACATTTTAAATTAATCCTATTTATTAAATTCTCTTCTATCATCTGTATTGGTTTTATTTAAATTCTTTCAATTCTTATATTAAATTTAAAGCTGTGTGTAAAACAGTAATTAGGTTTAAAGAAACAGAATTGACTTTAAACAATAGAAGCCATGTCGGTGGTTATTTATTTAATTATTATAATTTTCTACTCTTACTTTATCGATTGCGTGCAAAAAATTGGTTTCGCAAATCACAACGAACCGTGGATATAAAGCATAATAAAACGAATGCGTATAACACGTCGTTAAATTTGTTTAATAAAAGAGAATAAAAAAGCAACGTTTACAATATAATTTGAACTAATAAATATGCAGCAAAATGTACACAGTGTATAAATTATTTACAAAATGTATATATACTTATCGAAATATCCGTTGGGGATCTTCGGCAGTCCATCATTGATAGAAATTAAGAAAATAATAAGCAGTTTGAGGTGTGGATTTTTCGTATATACAATAATTATATACTTGCATTATAATTGCTAAATATTTCATAATAAATATAAAATATTATTCGATTATATGCCACAATAAAACTGGTATTCGGCAAACAAAAATGTTAGGGGAAGGCGGGGTAATAACGCCATACGGGGTAATAACGCCCACCCACTTTTCTCCTAATCAATAAGAAAAGACG
>JAUZND010001458.1:0-13466 GCA_034780555.1 Coelogynopora nodosa
TAGTATTTTATTTTCGACCAGAGGAGAGGAGGGGGGGGGGGGTATTGCCAAAATGTGACATAATTTTAGAGGGTGATCTCTAAATGTGTGACGAATTGGGATAATTAAGGGTAGGGGGGTGGGGGTAGGGAGGGGTAAAAAAAAGTCTCTAAAAAGCGTGTCGTCATCAGAAAAGCCCATAATACAATATAACAATGTATAATCGAATAAGTTTGCGAAAAGTTATGAAAAGTTGTAATTATTGTGACTAAATATTGCCCGGCCACATTAACAATTAAGTGTTACTTTAAAAATTAATCTCTTAACATTAAGTGTAACTACGTGTAATTTTTTGATTAATTGAAAATATTTTATTTAATTCCTAAAAGTAGCAATATATTTTACAACTTTATGAAGTGGCATTTTATTGTTCAATACTTTTTAAACAGTTCAACGCAATGATGAGCAGTAAACAAAATTGTTTGAAACAAGCATATTAATATAATTAAGACATCTACTTTTTGAAAAATATTGATTTTTAAATGTATATTGTTATATACCTAGATGTAACAGTTACATATTGAATTTTTTATATATATAATTATTTTAATGATTAAAAATAGCTTTTATTAACTTTGTCAAACTAGCCAAAATATTGGGAGTATCAAAATTTGTTATAATTTTTTTTCGACATAAAATAATGATCATTGGTAATAGAAAATTATTTTTATATTTCTATATTTTAAGATATCAAAGTATAATTCATTTCAGTATATCAGTATGTTAACAACTCAATATTCTGCAAGGATCTGTTCCATGCAAATCTTGATATAGGCCTATTCTGAGGTGGTTAGTATAAATGTTGTATAATAAGTTATAAGAACACACAGCAACCTAAATTTAAAAATAATATAACGTAATAAATAAATTATATATTATAATGATACATATATTGTTTAAATCAGTGTGAATTTAGGCCTATAATAGTAATTGTAGCATGACATTTTGCAAGATTCGATCCACATGTGATTTTCTTGTGGTTTGGTGTGGAAATGTAAAATATTCAAAAATTATTCCAACATGATTATAAAACGAATGGTAATTATTTGACAGTTTGTACTTGTATAAACTACAAATAAACGTAGTAAAATAGTTATATATATAGAGCATAACTACAATTCTAAAACAATTGTGAAAGATAGGGTGGCAGTTCACAAAGAAATGAACAACAAAACCAGAATAGCAGCGTATAAAATAAGTTTATTACTAAGTAATATCTATATAGATAAACATGACATAATCCACTATCTTTGGCACAAGCCCATAGATTTTATCATCGCAAGGAACAATTAAAATGACCAGGAAAATTCAAATTTATCTCATATAGACTTTAGTTAGTAACAGCTTAATCATACATGACTGCAGCTGTTGCAAACCGAATATTTGCTTCCGATGAACATTCGTAAACAGAACTGAACAAAAGCTTATCAACCAAGGCCAGCTGGTAGAACATGTGATTCTGTCGCTTGTACGAGACCAGATAGAAGACTGCCCTGAAACCAGAAAGAATAAGTATATATGACAGTAAGTTAAAAGTGTATAAAGGAAGCCATACCTATACATTTATTTAGTATTCCGGAATGTTCAAATTCTTTCCCAGAAAATATCCTACACGAAGTTAATAGTTAATTCTATATGGCTGAAATAATATGATATCCCAACGGAATGATAATCGAGGAGTATAGAACATGTAAATGCTAATAATGCATTTATTCGAACGAACGTCACATTAACTTTTTATTTGACAACACTCAGTTAGCTGGTTAGAGGGCCGGATGGGATAAATGGCTAAACGAATCACCGAAATCCATTAACTACTAACTTCATAACTCATGTCTTTATTCCACTGGGGAGACAATAATATAATATGAACTTTCTAGGTTATAACAATATTATAATTTTAATGCGATAAACAACTTTTTTAAAATTACGTTATATACATAAGTTATACGAAAGGTTCCTTCTTTTGGAGATTGTCCTGTATTTGTTCAACGTTAAATGGTGCAATTTGGAATGGAACAATTTTCGATGAAGCAATTTAATCATAATTGTGTCAATCATTTCATTCAGCATTAATCGGATTGCGAATAAATATTCATGCAAGCGGTTTAATCTGTGACTGAAGCTGACATATTTGTATATAATAGCCCAAAAATAAAACTCGCAGTATTTGTTTTGTTTTCTTTGTTTAATTGATTTGGCAAAACTCTCTGGAACCTGTAGTAGTTTCTGCCATATTTCTTTAATACAGTCAATCTTGTTAAAGTGGATGACAACAACTTTTGAAATACGATTTAGCTTGGTTTATCGTAAGAATTTTGAAATGGTTTTTGCCTATATAGTAGTCTTGTCGTTTGTTCTGATTAATTATGCTTCATTATTGTCTTTCTTTTATTAGTAATATATCAATCATTATGATACCAATTAAAAATTGATAGATCATAATTTGAATGCCAATTCAGCACACTTTTAACAATATTCTGTTTTTTCTTTGTTTTCCTTGGTTTTTCTTGGTTTTCCAAATCTGGAAATGAATCGTTCAGGGTTATGAAATGCTACCAATATCCAACATGAACAAGACACCCCAACCCTTCGTACGAGGAGGGGGTGTAGGCTATTATGGCAATTATTTTTTTTAAATAGGTTTTCATTGAACTATATAATGTATGACTCTGATTTTTTTACTCAGTACCTAAAATACTTTTATCTAACTAAAAAATATAACAAACATAATTTCTATTATTTTATACACCAGAAAAAAAGGTGTTAATATTGAACTATTTCATACTCCCCCCCACCCACCTGGGGATTTCATTCTTGCCGATGACATTAAGACCTTTTATGTCAATTGCAGTTCTTGAATGTGAAGATTAGATTACATAATCAATAATACTAATTGATATATAAGGCCTAATGTATATATATACATATTTATTACAATTCATTATAATCAAAATATCTTGTTAAAAAAAGGTAAATATGATAATTACTTATTATAAAATAGGCTATTAATTATAAGTTTTTGAAAGCTAATATTTTCAAATTTTTGAAATTACAAGAATTCGAAAATATAATCCTTCAATTAACTTACTGCTATAGCATAACAAATATTAAATGGTGTTATTGGACATTATCCCAAAATGTTACGTATTTAGTGGCGTATAAGCAAATTGCATGAAAATTATATGCTAATTTCATTTCATGTGAAAATTATTATATTAATTAGTTTTTTGCAAGAGTTATGTCTTTTAGTTATGAAAAGTTGTTATGTTGCAATCAATGTTATCCTTACAATGGCAGTTTTTATCTTGCAATCAATGTTATCCTTACAATGGCAGTTGGCATTATTCTTGTTTTAATAAATGAATAATTTCTCAACGCTGGTTTTAATTTTAGTTGGTAATTATAAAAATATCATTATTATCTTCTCACTTATAGTTTACACCTAAATGTTATTTATTAAGTATAAATAACATACCAACGAAATTAGACGCGATGTCTAATGCAAAATATTTTAAAAGAAAACAATATATAAGCTGTATATATTCGTGTTGGATTTTAATATGCTTTGGAAACATAGTTAAATTTCCGTTTCGCTTTTTATTTGTTTTTATATATATATATATAAACAATTGAGTCAACTGTTAACTTTCATGTAACTTTCACTTATGAATTTAACAAAATTGGAACAATGGGCATTAATGGGTTAAAAAGAATGTTCTATATACTATACGGACAGGAGCGACAATTGTCTAGAATCACCCAGGTTCTCGTAAAGCAATTACCCCAAACGAGAGCTAAAATCGAGGCAGCCAATCACAATCCTGAAAACATCAAACTTGATAAAATAAAAAAAACCAAGTAGAAAAATCACACTTACTAATTAATGATTGCTTCGTTTAGGGAAAATTGTGGTCTGTGGTTATAGTGTTGTCCCGCATCGCTTGTTCTAATGTACAAAGTAGTCTTAATAAATTGATCAATAATTGTTTAATACACTGTATTTGACTTGTTCTCAGGAATCAGCCTTGCATGAAGTCATTTGGTAAGTAACGTTATATTGTAATATTTGAGTATACCTTTTTATCAATATATATATATATACACGGGACTTTTGTTTCAAGAAAAATATTAAATTAATTTCTGACATGACCTTTTTTTTTTAATAAAGTTAAAAAAAAGTATTTTAAATTTAGTATTTTTCGTTGACGATGCATGTAACATTTCAGTGTGTTTTTATAAATTCGATTTTTGCTTTTGTAGTAATGATTTGTTATTAATGACTTAGTTATATTAGTCTATCATTAATTGTACAAGTGTTACATAAGAGAAAAATATGAAACAATTCCGTTCTGGTTTTTAACACAAGTGTCATATGAAGCAATTAATGAATGACACGTTTACTTTTTTAGTAAAAGTGTCTCCAACATAAACGTTTACATTCAATCCGTTTAACCTGACATTTTTAAAGCCAGCGTAAATATTGAATGGAGGCATTTTCAAACAAAAAATCAAATTGGTCACGTATGTACTTTGCGAGCAGGTGTAACACTTTGACCTACTCTTTTAAAAATTCTTTACATATATTTTCAAACAATTACATAAATTACTTTTTGTATTCATTTAGGGAGATTTTCGCGTCATGTGTGTTCAATTAATTTTAACGGTTACAATTTTATTCCCCGTCATTACCTGTTCAAAAAGTGACTTTTCAGACTAAATTGAAATGTAATAAGCCTCTAGTTCGCAGCCATATGATATTATTTATTAAGTTTATTGTATAAAAATATAAGGTGTTAGGCTATATAACTTTATTAAGAATCTGGACATTGATTGCTCCGGTAAAAATTCCTTTGTGGGTCCTCTAAATAAATTGTTCCTGTCTCGCTAAGCTTATTAGTTCAGATTTCACCCTACAAAGTTTAACATAATCAATTGAGATTTTATAGATCGTATGTATAAGTGTCTCTGTTTAAATCTAGGTATTATCTTATTATATATGATAAACTATATTTTATTTATTAAAAATATTATATATGTACATGAAGTATCTATATTTCATCTATATTAAAATTAATAAATGAAAAATGAATGTCCTATTATCATGTTTAAGCTAATATCACATGTTATTTATTTTTATCTGCAAGTAATAAAAGCTATGGTAATTAAAAATAAACTACAATTATCAATTTACAATAAATAAAATATTTGCAAACTTTCAATTTTTATAATATGATAAATACGTTTTGGTACCAACTAATATACAATAGTCTTCAAGATTAGCTAAATAGTAAATTAAATAAGGGAAACAGGGAGGCCCTAATGCCTACTTACATAAAATAAACAACATGTAGCATTAATATTATATATATTATATTTGTGTAATTATCCCTGATATTTACAATTAATAAATAACATACTATGTATTACCTATGATCTATTAAGTATTACCAGTAATCAATCACTCGTAAAGTTAACGTATATATAATTACACAAACAAACTGGTGTCCTTAAAAGTAGGATGTGTATAAGTCGAATGATTCTCTAATACTCGAATACCAAGCGGCTCCATTTTGTAATTTATTTGATAGTTACCCTATATTTACGTTAATCTATGAAATAATTGGAAAGAAGCCGATTTCAACTGATTATGGTAGGTATATGGGTTCAAAAGTCATTGATCCTAGAGGTTGCTTAACTCTCTCACAAAATATATCGAGTTTGGGCTCAAATAAAAGGAAATTTAATGTTAAACACTGAATGTGATGTTTATTTCATCATTGAAAATATATCAATGTTTTCTAATATTTACAAAGTTTACATAAAGCACAATATTTGTGTATTTATAAACACTTTTTTCTTCAGAAAAGTACAGTTACTGTAATTACATTAAACAATTAGATTAGTCAGAGTTTCCTCTACATCGTTACCAGTTTTTGTGTCCATTCGTCCATGCAGAAACGCATGACATGCAAGCTTGCATGCCGCGCTACATTTAATGGTTTGACATTGTCGCTATACCCTTCCTAACAGTTGCAGCAAATTCCTTTCAGGAGATTATCTGGGGCAATATACAATACCACCTGTCAGTATCTTTGGTTATCATTTAGTTTTGCTATCTAACAACCATCCTCTTCTTACATAATCCAGAATGGAGGTATTAAGATGCTTCCATACTGCGAAGAGAATGTAGGGCCGTTGCATTTGCAGTTGATAGTAGGATGTCCGGAACGATTTTGCCCCATAGGCTGCTTGCCTTTGAAATTTCAGATAACGAGCTATTTCGAGTGGAGTGTCGCCACAGCCATACGTGATCTGCATTGCTTTCAATCCCGCTGTTCGAATTATGATCTTTCTATACAATGATGATGATACTGGCAAGAAAAGTACGTTTGTAGAGGGCACATTTAGTTTTAGGCATGAATGTCTGAAACAAAACGGTAACTCAAAAACGGAACAAATCATACACATATAAAACACGGAAATGTGTTAAAATTAAACTATTTTAATAACACTAATAATAAACGTTTTCAACAATCGATCATTAGGTGTTTAGTACCATTTTGTAGAGTGTTAAATACTGGTCAGAATAAGTATGGAAGGAATAAGTTTATTGTAATTCATAAGTGTCTAAAGTGGTTCACAATGTTCCGCTTTTGAAACTATCAGCATTGGTAATATTAATTTGAATTCCCAGAAATAAGAAAAATTATAAAAATATGTTCCTTTTTATGTTCGACTGTTCCCCTTTTATAAAATATAATCTTTTGAAAATTAATATCTTTAAATAGCCCGTGAAGAGACGAATATTATCAGCTAACAATTTTTAATTGTTTCTGATTCCATATATCAATTGTTGCAGTTTTATTGTATACAAATAAACGTAAGCATATGTTGAAAATATTATATTTAGACTAAAACATGTTCCGCTTAAGGCGTTATAGTAACCCTCTATCAAAATATTGTTCAGTAGCTTTTAGCATATGTAAATAGCCTGTAAATAAATGAAGAGTATAGTATTAATTTTCAACATTGAATTCAATAACTTTATAAACAAAACGGTAACTTAAAAACGGAACAAACTATACATATAAAACAAGGAAAAGAACAACTATACTTAAAAAGGAACTCTTCCCGGTCGCCAATATCTATGGTAGAGATGTCAGAATAACCCTAAAAGTCTGATTACAAATCAAAATTACAACAATTGCTTGGTTGTTGATATCAAACAAGATAACAGTGACTTGAGCGAAAACAACAACGGGGGTATTCACATAATTGAACGTCTTCACACTGAGAGTGCCACCATCAATGGTTTGCCGTCTCTGAAGAAATCATCATGAGTAAAGCTCTTTTGTGTCTCTCATTTGTGAGGAAAACGTGTCTATAACAGGATACACTCAATTGTGATGTAACCCCTAAGTCTAGAAAAACCTTATTCCCAGCCATCCGCTGCATATGCTCTTGATAGTTTGTTGCTGATTCTTCACAGAAGCCATCAAACACTACAGTAGCATCCTTCACTTTGGCTTGAACATAGCTGACATTGGTATCAACTTTGGTTTTAATGGTTGCACTACCGTTCTACTTTACCTCCATCAACAACATGCATCTTACTGTTCATTCCCATGTCAAGTGTTGTTGTTGTTTCCTTGAGAATCCTGCCAAATTCATGTTTTAGAGACTTCCTCTTCATACGATCCAATATGAATAAAAATGTTGGAACAGGAGTCAGTTCATAGCTGAATATGTGATAATCAATAGATCTGTTGATGAGTATAAGGGTCTTTTCGATGTACACATGCTTGTCCCTTACTTTCACTTTCTTCTGAATATTAGCCAGATTATTGCATCTTTTTATATTTTCATGCTTTTAACTTGTGACTCATCATCGAGATCTTTCCGTAATTCTTAGCCTATCTTCACTGCATCTTCACGGTTGACAACTGATTTGTCCGTGGTTGTTATTCTACTAGACAGCGGTGCAATGGTCGTTTACCTCAATTGAAAAATCTACGGATATTTTAAGCAGATGATAACTACAAACATTTTGAAAAAATGTCGATTATAATAAGGAATGCTGTGTGCACTATGTTATTATGAATAAATGAAACTGATGCTTACCTTTGTAAGGAGATCATGGGTCAGAATTTAGCTTGACGCATGGTCAGAAATGAACTTGACGCATTTGTTTTCTGGTTCTCTTACTCCATTATTCCTCTATCGTTTCTTCCATCAGGTCTCCTAGAAGCTTCAAGTGTGAAAAAGTGCCAGTCTATACTTTCACAGAATCATAATTACGCATCCTACATCTTGTTGAACTTCCATGTGATTTTACCTTCCGCATATAAGTGGTTCTTCGATTGTCTGGTCCGACAATTGTCGAGAAAATTGCTCCTTACTATAATGGGTTGTGTGATTCCCTTACATAAATGCCTCGTACACATGAGGATACTGTTGTGGTTATAGTTTTAGCATCGCTTGTAAATACATGCGTCCAAATTTGGGCATATTGACCATGGCCAGCTAAGGCGAATGTTGTGTTCATCTTGGAAATGAATTCAGGTGTTGCCATTGCCAGTCGTGGAGTATTTGTTTTCTAGGTGGAACTCTTCGACTGTTATTACAAGTTGATGGTAAAGAACCCACAGCTTTGCCGCTGTGGATGTTTATTGTAAAACCTTGAATGTTTTATCGTGACTTCCACTGGGATTTTCACCCATTATATGTTTGATTAGCGCTTCGTCAGTCATGAGGTGTGCTACCTAGGGCCTTTGAATATGTTGCACCTACCAGGATGTACTTGAGTGTATTAGGTCCATAGATGACTTCCATGGCTTCTGCCAAATCACTGCCTTCAATTATGTAGCCAATGCATCCAAGGTAGCTCTTTAGAAAGTGGAATCCCTCCAAGCTGCACAACAACTTCTAAAATTTGCTATTAAACAAGTTTAGACGCTTTGATGAAGAGAGACAATTTAAATGTTGCTGGGGATATTGGTATTCCTCTGATAGCTATAATGTTGGTAGTGTATATTGTTTGAATTTCATTCCAATTTGCATTGATGATGCGCAGAAATTCGACGGACGATTTAGCTGTCAATCTGTTGTATTTCTGGTGCATAAACCCTAGGGGTGACCGAATGGAAGCAGAGGTAAGCTACTTCGAAGTAGGTAACGTAGCTTGACCGAATGGAAGCCAGAGGTAGTGTGGTGGTGGAAGGTATTGTTACCTACTTCTACAAAAGTGAACCCGAATAAAAGCAGAGGTAAGCCTAGAGGTAGGATACCAATATCTCCTAACGCTATTTCTAGTAGAAGCAGGGTTAGTGGTGCGAGGTAGTCATATTCTCGCATTTAGCTTTATGGATATTGCTTTTTTCTATGTTACATTTTCATTTGTATTCATTTTCAAGTTATATAACGATTAAAAGTGAATATTAATATTATTTAATTATAAACTTAAAGTTATTAAATATTTCGTAATTTGGCGATAAGCAACTGATATTGAATTGAACGTATATTTAATAAGAATAGATGACAAAAACCAACCCGTTCAACAAAACTTTAAGAACATGTTTTTTTGGCTAATTATAATTATTTTGAAAAATGACGTGGATTACATCGTTGATTTATTTGAGCTATTATTGAAACGCGAAACAAAAAGGAATGCGAAATAATCAGACATATTATATATAATTTATAGAATATTCCTTCATGATATTAAACATAGCCACTATTTGATATACTAATAACTGCTATTTACTATACTAATAGCTAATATTTACTATACTAATATCTACACTGATTTAGTAAACCTACTTTGCAATTCCAAATTTATCAATATAAATTATATTTGACTTAAATATACTTACTTTTTATACTTAGTAAGTATACGTATTCTATATTTGTATATACTTATTTTTCTTCAAATTACTGTAAAAAAAGGAGAAAAAAAAGAAATTTGAAAAATAACATTTTAAATATTTAAATTAAATAATTAACACGGTTACTTCTATATCAATAAATAATGTATTTATTAAACAAATATCATGTAATATGTTTACAGTACACATAGGTGACGAATAAGCACAATATAATACGACATAGAAAATGTTAACTTTCGAAAATTACAATAAACTGCAATTTTCAAACAGATAATGCGATATTTATTATATAAAGCTAGAAGATATGAATACGTATTGTAATAAATAACTATTGTATATTGCCTTGACATAAGTAATGACATTGCTTCTAATTCCGTTTACTGAACTGACAATACTATGTAAATTTCATTATTTATTTGAATATTTATTGGTATTAAAATTTACTAGACAAATACTCATATTTTGAACAAAAGAGTAAACTAATTTAGTATATAATTATTTTAGAAAAGTCTGTTGAACGTTTTCTTTTAAATCTATTTTACAAATAATAGAACCAACGCAACAGAAAAACCAATACAGTTGGATTTAAATTGTAATAATTAATGTCTGTTTAATTCTGTTATTTTATTGGTTAAACTAAATCAGCTGTTTCGAATTGACCTACTTAGCTACCTACCTACAAGTAAAGTTTCCATTCGGTCAATATTTCCGGCGGTAGGTAATTAAATGCTTCTTTTCACCGCTCTACTTTTGCATTCCATTCGGTCATTTTTTAATAATAATAATAATAATTTTTTAACCACACACTATAGCCTACCTCTGCTTCCATTCGGTTGCCCCTGGGGAAGAATGGTTCTTCCTTCTATCCATCGATTATACCAGCAGTCTTGGATAGCTGCATACGTTTTTCATACTTCATTAGATGTTGCCGACCTTAACTACTAGATTAAATTAGACAATCAGTATTTCACTTAAACGAGTGATGATAATAGTGCTTAGATGTCACTTTGTGACTAATAAGCATTATTTTCAGACAAGATTGATTTTTTTAGGTTGTCTGTGCACCTTTAGGTGTAGCTGTTTACATATTATAATATAATATTGAAATAAACATCACAGTTAGTGTTTATAATTTAATTTCCTTTCATTTGAGCCCAAACTCCATATATTTTGAGCAAGAGTTAACCGACATCTTGGGTCAATGACCTTTCCCCCCCAGCTAAAATAGGTTTCCCCAAGCGCTATAGCTCCTCAATTTATGTTGGTATTAACTGACACCCATGACAACTTGACAATCATGATCAGTTGAAATTGGTTTCTTTCCAATTTTTTCACAGATTGGCTGATAATTTTTAATTTTGAGTTAGGTACTAAGATAAGAGAGCCGAAAATAGTCACAAATTTTGAAAATCAATAACATATCATCCCGTTACATATAATTAATCGAAATAAAACTGATTAAACTTTGAATGACTCTAAATTGAATTTTCGTCAACATGATAATACTACTATAGTAGTATTTACTATAATTTCAATTAAAATTATGTAACAATCATTACTGAAAGGGAGCCTCATGTAAAGGTAAGTTGTACATTCAACATAAAAATTGTAAAACAATTGTAAGTATAGGTCTATTTTTTAAACTTTTGGCTTAGGCGCAATAAAATAATAAATTCTCAAAAATATTAGTCTGACTAGGTATGTGACCCTGTTAAAATAGATTATTTGTAGAACAACTAATGCTCAAATAACTAATGTAGAACAACTAATGCTCAAATAAGCACAATATAATGTTCTCTAACTATACAAACTCACTATTAAAGCGGCGAAATGCACGTTCTTTTCTTACGCATCTTTAATAATTAAATAATCTTTATATATAATATATATATATGTGTGTGTGTAACAGTAAATGTATCCTATCCCTCCAAATATAGAGCATTATATACCCAAGGCACCATTGATTGAGCTGTGTTTAATAATTAATGATTAAACCGCCGGTTATTATAATGCTTACATTTTAGTTTATCCACCTAAACAAAAAGCAGTTCTCAAAATAGCGGTGTCTGACTTGCATTGTATGTTTTGATAGATAAGCTAAGATAGTTATATTTCATAGATATTGATTAATTTTAATATAATATAATTCAAACATAATATACATAGCCTACTACTATTTCTATCCGCGCCAATCTCTACCTAAATTAAACATGTACAACTATTAAACACATATAATTGTAATATTGCGGAGATTATTGATTACGAATAAGTTATTATAGTTACGATAAAGAAAGGTAACTTCAGTCGAATTATATAGTGATGAAGATACGAAGTTGGGAGACTAAATGCTACTGGAATTTATATGAAAAAATAAATAATAAAATATAGCCATATATATTTAATAGCTATAGTTAATTTATTGTTATAACTTTAAGCAAAGTCTATCCGACAAGACTGGAGCTTATCTCTGAAATATTTGAAATAAATGTCAGCAGTATTTCATTTCCCGATCGATGTTATTTATATCTGTCACTGTTAGTTTTTCGCAAATCGTTTAAAACATTTATTGAATTGATGTTGGCCAAAAAAGTTTAGCGAATATTTATTTTCGGTTTCCTATGACCAGAAATCGTAACTTAATTTGTTTAAAGATGTGTGAGTAAAATTTAGTTTCAGAAAGTGTCAAATCACGATAATTAATTAGTCTCTAATGCTTTAAACAATTTAAAATAGTTGCGATTGTTATGAAAAAAGCTAAATATTACTATATAAGTTATATCAGATTAATGTTTCAGTTATGGAACATTTTTGGAATAATTTGACTACATCCGCGGTATAACTTGGAACACGTTGTTGTTGACTTATTTATATTTATAGTTATCCTATAACAAACACGTAATCTTTAAAATAAAATAATAATTTATTTATAGTTATATTATTAACTATTTTAATAGCCCAACTATAATAGTTTTTACGTATACTGTATTTTGAAATCATTAAAATCGGTTGTCTTGGATACAACTGATTTAATACTAGTTTATCGATTTTCCGTTGAACTCTCTGATTGAATTTAATTAAATGCAAAATAGAAAGATAATGACAAGCTGTCTGCTTTTAATCTGAAGAAAGACCTATAGTTTGGTCCATTTAAATAATCCTTTGCTTTTCAACGTGTCGTAGCACGTTTATATAACATTTAGAATGGTCGATAATTTCAGATGACACCTTTATTCCGACAAAATTTGAAGATATTGGTCATACATTATATAATTTAAGTCATCTACATCTAAAATTGTCTAAGAAGGTTGCACATAATACAGAATTAGAAATATTAACTATTAAATATAATTTTAACGCATAATAGATCTAGGTGGTTTTATATAATTACCTTTAAAAAATCTTAACATTTTTTATCATTTCTTATCATTTATTATAGTAAATGATAATCGCCTTACGGCTCATTTAATAGCATATTACGCCACGCGAATTGATGGTTTTTACTCACGCTAATTTATTTTTGCTCACGCGGCCGAAGGCCAA
>JAUZND010001459.1:0-13465 GCA_034780555.1 Coelogynopora nodosa
GTGGGTCATACGATGATATTGGTCATAAGATGATGTGGGTCATACGATGATATTGGTCATGAGATGATGTGGGTCATGAGATGACGTAGGTCATACGATGTGGGTCATACTATGATATTGGTCATAAGATGATGTGGGTCATAAGATGTGGGTCATACGATGATATTGGTCATGAGATGATGTGGGTCATGAGATGACATGGGTCATACGATGTGGGTCATACGATGATATTGGTCATAAGATGATGTGGGTCATACGATGATATTGGTCATGAGATGATGTGGGTCATAAGATGATATTGGTCATACGATGATATTGGTCATACGATGATATTGGTCATACGATGATATGGATCATAAGATGATAATGGTCATACGATGATATTAGTCATAAGATGCTATGGGTCATGAGATGATGTGGGTCATACGATGATATTGGTCATGAGATGATATTGGTCATAAGATGTGGGTCATAAGTTGATATTAGTCATAAGATGTGGGTCATAAGATGTGGGTCATAATATGATATTGGTCATACGATGATAATGGTCATACGATGATAATGGTCATACGATGATATTGGTCATAAGATGTGGGTCATACGATGATATTGGTCATACGATGATATGGGTCATACGATGATATGGGTCATACAATGATATGAGTCATACGATGATATGGGTCATAAGATTATGGGTCATAAGATGATATTTGTCATAAGATGATATGGGTCATACGATGATATGGGTCATACGATAATATGGGTCATAAGATTATGGGTCATAAGATGATATTGGTCATAAGATGATATTGATCATACGATGATATTGCTCATAAGATAATGTGGGTCATAAGATGGTATGCGTCAAAAGAGTACATGTGGATTTCATTTGAAAATTGTATTAATTATTGCCACAATGACAGAACATATTTTTAGTCATTTAATCAAGTTAGTTAATAAATAATATATTTATTTAATGTATCAATTTCGCACGCTTTTATAACCTATAAATGAATGTTATCATTAAACTATACAAACAAATAAAAATACTTAACGTGATAACTTTACAGTACAGTTTACTTTACTGTACAGATGTACAGTAGTACTTTACATCTCGTAAGCAGCTAATATATAGTGCCTAATTTGCTAATTATTTATTTATATTGTACTAAATAGAAGTACACTGCTTATATTTATATATATTATTTATGTGTAGCAATTTTATCTTATGTGTTACTTAAGTATAATAACCCTAAATCAGATATATTGTTCAATAATATATATATATATGATTGATAACTGATACATATAATACTAAATTGACTAAACTGATAATCGTCGAAATATAAGAATATTTAGTATAGCGGCATTTAAATAAATATAATTACAAATATATATCCAAGGATAAGAAAATCCATCAAATATTATAAAAAAATAAAAATAATTGATAACAATTTCATGATTGTTGACAAGTAATTGTTAATTATTAATTAAAAACAAAAATAATTAATAAATATTAATAATTATTCCCCATTAAATGAACGAACAATCTGGCGTCATTAATTGCATCGCTTTATTTATCAAAAACTGTACCTCGTGTTATTGTTGATTAACCTACATTCTTCACCCCAACAATGTAGCGTCTAGTAAAGCAAGATATGCACAAATACTATATTGTAACCATCTAGTTGCGCGCCCATCACTGCAGCAATGCCTACTTATAGGTACAGTATATAACTATCACCAAGGCGCCACAACAGCGTAGCTAGCCATATACCGGCAATCGGTACCTTCCCGACCCGATCAATACCTACTGGATCCTTGTAGAATCAGCTTGATCAAGCCCTGTATAGCCCCCCCCCCCCCCCTTAATTTGCAGAGTACAGGACGGGGGTTGGGACAGTAGTCAAGGTGATTTAGCCTTAAATGAGTTGTCTCTAATTTTATTGTGGAAAACACGGTCATTTTACCAAAGTATAATATAATTAAGTGAATCAATCTCTCCCGTTGTAGTGTTTAAGTCAACATTCTTTAGATATATTGTATATATGTATATAATGTATTAGGGGCTAAAGGACAATGTAGATCATGACAAACCGTCGAAAATAAATTAAGAGTGGATCAGTGAAAAAAAGCGTCAATAAATAATAAGGCTCCAACGCAATCGGAACAGTAACATCGAAATCCATAGGCTATACAACGAAATTGTAAGCTTAGAATAAATTATAGTTAGATAATATTCGAATAAAAACTGCTGAACTGAGAATCATGTTAATGCGCACTAAGCAAACAGTCTATACGCAATATATTATATAGAAGCATTGTAGAAGATCGTATCAGAAACAGAAAAAAATACAGTCGGGTGACGAGAGCATGCTTTCTGCCAACCATAAATTTATAACAATTTAATAAAAATAATCATAAGCGAAATTTGCAGCTGTTTAACATGTATCCCCTCAAAATATGTTGACAAAAGTTATCAAATTTATTATTGATTCCCCTCCAAATACGTATTTCTTAAAATCTAAAACACTGATTGTATATAGAATTCGATAAAAACATTAAAATCCCTGTACATTAACCGAAAGATTCTGAGTTATGAAAACTATTTTTGAAGTATGCGTGATGGCGGTCGAAAGGATAAAATATCACACATTTTTTATCAAAGCTAGGTGAACAAATAACACAAGCTTGTCATGTTTGACCACTTTACTGGCTCTGCTACAATTGCAATGGTTGTGCTGATAGGCCCAATCGGCCGCTAGACACACAATATTGAGAATGTTTATGTAAACATTATTGCAATTAGTTATGTAAAAATTAGTATATTTTATATAATAAGACCGGAATTTTATTCAAATCATTACGAAGCTTGAAGTTGTCGTTTTTATTTTTATACTGAAGATATCATTGTATTATAGTGTTATGAAACCTTAAAAGAAGTAGCATGTATATGTTGAACGTGGGTGTGCAAATAATTCATGACATGATTGAATACTTTCGTAATATAAAAAATATTAATTAAAACAAAGAAAAGTTAGAAGACATACATGATAATAGAGCTAAAATTAATTTTGGACAATCGGATCACATAGTAGAAAGAGATTTGGAGCTATATATTTTAGAAAGTGGTAGATTTAAAAACAAAATAAAACGAAGAGAAATAGAAGATTTTTATATTTTAAAGTATAAAACTTTATCACCAACTGGTCTTAACTTAAAAATGGACAAATTCTTTAAAAAATCTAAAAAAATCTTTATTATTAATATTATCAAATCCTAAAATTTTAAATGTATATTTGAATTAATTATAGTATTTTATTGGAAAGTTTATGTCTTGATAAAGGGAAACGAGAAACGACATTCCTGAAACGTCGATCAATTTAAAACTTATTTTCTGTTTGTAATGATTCGTAATATAATATATTCTATAAATGAGTTACTTCTGTGCTATTAGCATAATGTTATAATAAACTAACGTGTCCATTTAATAATAGTATTATTACCAGCACTATTATTCTAGAAGCGTAACAAAATAATAGTTTTTTGTCTTTAATAGGCTAATATCCGGAAGGTGTATTCATTAATTACATTCGTCTTATGACCTGAAATGATACCAATGCACCAATTCGTAAAACTCTTAGTAAAGATATTTACACTTTTAATTCGTAATAACCTTCGAAGAGTATTTTCGAGTAACATCACACCAGCAACAACACACCAGTGTCATGTATGATATACTAAATTGTAATAACTCAATATTTGATAGTTTTAAAAGTGAATTGAACTATTCAAAATATTCTGCCACCTCAAAAACATGCAATTCTATTATTTATTTAGAAATCCAAAAGTAAGCCACTATAGTTAATTGTAAAACATAAATCTACATTATAGACAGGTTACAAAATCAACCTCAGTTTACCGTCAACCATAGTTGTACTTCCGGTATGTTTGTCGTTACACTCTTTACTATACTGTCCCAATCTATAATAAAAGGATTATGGTACTCATGAACATTTGCCAACTTCTTAAAATATCGCTAGAAATATGTACAATTTTCTCAATTTATCGTACCCGCTTTTGTTGCAACAGAGCTGTTTATATAAATTCTATCAAATTTGTAATAGTAAGTTAATACATTTTCTACATAATGTTACAATTTTTTTATCAATAACATGCGTAGCTTTGAAATATAATACCTAATCATAATACTTAGAAAAATACGTAGAGCAAATAAAGTAAGCAATATTTTTTTTATACAATCACCTGATAATATTTTCAACATTATATATATAAAATATATATATAATTCTTTAAAAAGTATAAAACAAAACCAACCAAATTTATTAACACACAAAACTGCAACAAATAATCTACCTCTCTCTTTAGCGGCTTCGCCTTTTTAGGGGCCTTTTTCTTATTGAGATTTGAAATCCGGGATACGAACATGATCCTTGAAGGAAACGATTACGTAGTACAGTAGGAATTGACACAATCCAGAAACACTATAACTGTAGTTATACCTTAAATCAATGTATTCAACATTCTTGTGTGACTGTTACCAATAACAAAAATATTTGGAATAAGTATGTCTGACTTTGAAGATATTCTCGCATACAGTTAGGTATAACGTTCAACACTTTCGATAAACTTTTCAAAATGTACAGAATAGGAAATGTACACACAAGTCCATTGCGTTAAAGACGCAGATAACTCGGTTTGAAATAGTGTAGACTGAACAAAACGATGACAAAGTAAGACATTGTGACAGAAAAACAAATAAATAATACTGAAAGAGTGAATCAGAACAGAGTTCTACTCTTTGTGCTTTACTGATGTGTTAATAATTTGTATCCTTCAAGGGTAACAGCAGATTGGAGGGATGAGCAAAACACCAACTTTGTTCATGATTTTGTCAATATATACCGGATAATAATTCTCCCTAAAACTCAGATACCTACCGATGGGGGAAGAAAGGGAGCCATGTATCAAGACAATGAAATGTTAGAAATGGGAGAATAGTGGTATTATTCCCACGCAGACAAAACCACAATAATTTGCTTTCAATATTTCATAGATTTTAGAAAATTATAATTAATTATCAATGCATTCAATAATTTCATGACTTTCTATTAAACATTCCAATCATATACTATAGCCTCAAATAAAAAATGGTAAATGAAACTATTGCAAATATATTAACATCAGAAATAGACAGCAGTAGTATAAAAAAGTTAACCTTATTTTCAATGTATAAGTCAAACTAAAAAAAATGCAATAAACATTTATTTATAGAAACAAGTAAATAATTTTAATACTTAGAGACATCAAATTAATACATCAGAAAAACAACCAGAAATAGTAAATGTTGATAAAAATTCAATTCGATCTCGACGCATTCATTACTTTAATAATGTGCAGTCGTAATTATCATAAATTTCTTTATTAAAAGAAAAGATTTTTATGTTCATAGATCCTCCTAAATTGAAGAACATTTTTATAAGCATAAAACTTTCCTTGAAAAGATTGCATTTTACACATAAACAGTATTTAACTCACATTTGATAACACTGAACATATGCTCAGCACAAAATAGTATTTGAGTAGGTAATTCTGCCAAATATGTCCTGGTGGAAAGTATATTACATTTCTTTGAAATCTATACAATTATAGGCTTCATTGACATTTTGTTTCATGGTTGATGGAAACCCAAAAAATAGCATTTACAAGCTGAATAATATCCCAATGAGTTGTGCTAGCCAGCAGAAAATAAGCTTGTAATATAGATCGAATACTATTACAACATGTACAAGGCGAGTAATAAGTAATCCCACTAACTTTATTCAATACATTTTTTAATATTAATATTATTAGATTCAAATAGATTTTTTCAACGTCCTATTGATTAAGTTATTGAGACAATTGCAATTTGGAACATCTACAACTCCATTAACATCTACAAATGGAAGTTGGAGGTAGTTGGGACAATTTCGTCGAAACACAATTTATTGATATTGATGGTGACAGGTGCGTGTGCTACCTAACAGTAGTATCAAATTCATTCCCGTAATTTCGACACTCGTTTAGCATAATAACAAACCACCAGGCTTTCGACATCACGAAGTAACTAAAATCTTGTATTTGTCTCACTGAGACTTAAATGGCCATACAAAGGGAAAACACATACAAATCCCTTATGGCAAATCCCAACTCTTCACACGCTTGTCACTTTTATTCTTCATGTCGTCATCCTAGATGCCTTGCTTAGAGACATACATTTGAATGGGTACTCTATTAGACGAAGGAGAAGCGGGAAACTTTTTGCAATTTAGTTTTCACACATTGCCTTTATCAATGACATCACTATACCGTGATGTCAATTACCTTGCAACGTACAGTTGACAGACTCTATCATACAGAAAACAAGGTTGGCCTGGAGATCAGTGCTCACTAGACTTAAGATTCTAGACATCGGCTTTTAGAACCACCCTGTCATAACTCCGCCCTCTAACCCCAGGAAGTCAACATGATTTCACATACCTTGGAGGAAAAGTAGCCAACTCAGACAGTGCGATATGCGCCCTGTAAAGATCAGCTTCGATAGCGGCCAACAAGCCATCGCGCATGTTCCACTCCCCAAGTCAGCAGTAGAGCCGGTAGTATTATACGGTCTTAAGGCGATCGCGCTGACTGAATTATTTGTTTGAATGTCATATTAACATCAAGAAAATTGTTCAATAAAGGTCAAGGGCTATTTATGACTCACTCTGTTTTTCAATACATTTTTCAAAGGCAGAAAATATAAGACAAAAAGTGTATGTCAAAAACTTACACTGGACGGACGATCTTGGGCAACGTTATCCGAGTGTTCATGGGAACTGTCATCAAAGTTGTTCATTTCTTAAACATCAAAATAAAAGTCTTCATTCTGTAATTGAGGGGGCAAACAATTACAAAAATATGGTTTATATTTGAAATGAAATTATAAGAAATGATAAAATATAGAGAACATAATTTTCACCATATGAGTTAAAGAGATGGTAAATCAAAATACTTATTTACAAGTGGGATACTTTTCAATTGTGCGATATTGATGGGGTCTCAACATTGAAATATTTACACTCAATTAAAAGTCATGTCAATGTTTGGCAATGTTGAAAATTTGTAGTGTGTTTCAAAATTGTACTTGCATACCAATACATGGGTTCTAGTCTAACTATAATATCAAAAGACCTATTTAAATTAGGTATATTTCTGAATCAAACTAGATTCCGTATATCATTTATGCCATACATCTTGTTAAAACATTTTGTATTATATAAAACGTTCATAAAATTTCTTTAACAACTTAATCATGTCTTCAACCAACATGTAGTTGTCATATTTGCTGTATTGTTCTCAACAAGTCTCCTCTAGTCATTTATAAAAGAGGTTTTGTATAATTATGTATAAGCCAAAATTGCAAAACATCATTATAAAAGATATTCAAAATTGATTTTTTTTAAATTTTCATTTCCACGGTTGATCTTATTCTAAACACCACTGCCTCATTATCATCTTACAATTTTAATTACAAGGTTAATTATTTTACTTGTTCTCTTTTGTGTCCCGATCCCCTTAGTACAGCCTTGTGTGGTATTTTCATTCAATATCACCAATGTCCTTTACTATAAGAATCAATAACTCTAAATTCACATGCAATTAATTCCCCCTTTTTCATTGTTAAATTTTAGCAACCTCCATAACATCCATTTTGCTTTAATTCTTTTCTGTCTTTATATTGAATGTACACTTTAAAAACATATACCTAGAACTAGTAATAAAAATAGTAATAAAACCATGTGATGGACGATTATAGAACTCACATTTTTCAATTATATCATTTTAGTATAATTCAATATCTCAGAAATAACTACTATTTGTTCCTAAAAGATGGGAAGCATTCATTTTGACCAGTTAACTATGTGTTAAACATGTATGATATCATTATAGATATTCTTTATGTGGTGAAATTGTAAAGAAATATACAAAATATTTTATAAATCAAGGATATAATGTACTAACTACTTCACTTTCTGGCTATTGCACATCTTCAGCAAAAGAAGACAATCTTTTTTGGTACAATCTGGAAAGACTAATATTACGAAAGAAAAAAAGGTACAGGAACTCATAAATGTCAATTTCACATACTAAACTAGACTCATTCAAATCACTGAATACTGAATGCATGTTGGTTGTATATAAATGCTAACCAATTAAGTTAGTGATGCAATCCTGTTTATTTTCATAATTAATTAAACTATATTTAATATTATAAATAATAATACATAAATTAATTATTTCGTCAGTTTATTTATGTACTTTATCTGTATAATATCTCCTATATGTTTGGCCACTAATATGTTCTATAAACCAAATTTGCCAACCACAATATTTGTAACAACTGGCTGTAGCATATTATTGACAAGCACAAAGTGGTCCTACACGATGACAATAATCAACATAATCAGAACATGTTTTGATGCACAATGATGAGCAATCAGAATATTACATCCAGAGTGCCACTGATCATGTATTGAGTAAACAAAATAGTTGAGCTAGCTAGGATTATTATTGTATTGGATTGATGTGCATAAAAATTCTACAATAAAATGATGGCGGACAACTATGAGATGTCTTCCATTTCTACAGTATTTGTAACAGGGAAAAAATTTGACTTTGTAGAAACAAATATTAAAACTTGCATCCAATAAAGATACAATCGAAGTAGACTAGTAATAAGTGAACATATCATTAGTACATAGAAGTAATGACCATTGTGCAATAAAATTATTTTAAATAATAATGCATATAAAATTATGTTATATATATTCAGCTCTCATCAGCATATTCAACTCTCAACCTATATGTCACAATTTTAATAATATGGTTAATATATAATTTTTAACAATAATTGGTACATTTTTTATGAAATCTATATACATCAGTCTAATTTTTCTTGCTAATTTTTAAAATTATGAGTTTTTTTTTAATACTATGCTAGAAAGATATAACATAAAAAGCATATATAATAGATTTGTATTTAATATAATTTTGATATAATAAATAATTATATAATTTATTTATGTTAGAAATATTTATTAATTTATTATGTATCACAAGTAATTCTATATATAATTGAGAAATTGCTAAAATAAATATGTTCAAAAAAGTAATATAAATAGTCAAATAAAAAGTTAATTATTTATATGTGAATTAATATTAAAATTAATTTATACTGAATTATGTGAATATTATGTTTATATCTGATAAATGCTCTTAGCTGGATGATAATTTAAAAATATGTAATTTATTATAGCATAATTAACCAATAAACATAATATAAATATAATAATTAAATCACAATATATGATAATTCTGATCTAAGATAAATTATTACTTAATTAAGAAATATTATCCATTGATATTAAAATATATTGTAATAAGAGATAAAATAATAATTATACACTTATGAATAAATATGTAATACTTTTTTATTACTATCCTAATCAAATAACCATATGTATTTTAAAATACTAAAAAATAATAAATTAGGTATAACATTTTTGTTTAAATAAATAGATTATTTTGTATTTATTTATATTAATTAGCATTATATAAGGTCAAATAAATAAAAATAAACTTTAAATTTATTCTAAAAATCAGTGATATATTTTTAGTTTAAAATTATAATGTTATTAACCAGTTGTGACCAAAATGGCAAGACTATCTTGCCATGAGAATTTGTACACCCAGAACTAGGTGATGAGACTGACTTTCCATGTCAATTTCATGGAATTCTAAAAATATCTACTAGCTAAATCAATGAAGATAAGTTCAACTAACCCAGCACTAGGTGTAATACATTTTTTGAGCATTTCCTGGTGCAAATACACAGAAATGAAATTATACTGTGTATATTTTTGTGGTATATTCATGTAACTAACATAATTATAACAAATATTATAAAAGGATAAAGATATAGAAATTATATAATGATAATTTGACTGACTATTTGTGTTAATTTTTTAAAAAGTTTAGAGTGATATATTTTGAAAACCCATAGAGGTATGATAGTACAAACATACTTAACGAACTCAGAAGATTTCTATTCACTTGATAAACACAGATGTCTGCCCAGGAGAGATATAAGGAACACTGCTGAAATTCAAACATGCTACCTTCACACTCAATCACAAACACCTTAACCAACTTGGCTATCTCAACCATATGTTTTATCTTACTTATCTTTATCTTGTTAATTTTTACTATTTTTTAAAGTTTTTATATAGTATTTTTGTTGAATTTATTTCAAGTACTTATAGGATTTTTTTCCCTTATTTCATTATTGATTAGAATTTTCATTCCTGAGTATATTTTCATATTTTCACTGTATTTAATCCCAGTAGTTCTGTATTTTGCATTCCTAAATTTATTACAATCTTGAAAGTTTTTCTTATTGTATTTGTCTATAATTTGTAATAAGTATTTTTATTCTTGTATATTTATTGTAAATATTTCTATAGTATTTTTTCACACTTTGTTATACTGAATTTGGTACTATATTGATAGTTTATTTAAATTATTATATTTAGCAATATCTGCTACTTCCTCATCTTTCTTTGGTGGTTTTTCTGATGGTTTGTCTGGTAGTTTTGATAGCTATTTATTCTCTTCTATGGGTAGGTGCTATGCTTTGGAAGGAGATTCTTCATCATAATGAGCAAATGCCAAATCTTCAAGAGTTTTTTTGTGCAGTTTGATTGTGCCTAGATTTGTCCGAATAAAATTTCTAAACTGGGCTTAGCTGTATAAATATCTGTAGCATCATTTGGTAGACTATACCAATCCTACGTCTTAAGAGAGGGCTGCTTGATCCCATATGGTCCAGTGGCAGGATGTAGATGTAGCTGACATGAAGCACTGGTTTGCACTAAGCTTATAAATGGACATTAGTCACAAATCAGAAATAAAATTAAATTGGGAAACAGATATTTTGCTCAGTTTTGATCTTTTTTGGCAACCCAACAAAATGTACCATAATAGATTTCTTGAAATTTTACAATTTCTCTGTTTTAACATGCCTGATGAGTTGAACTTTATTGTGTGGATAATTACATTTTTTCTGTATGTATTTTAGTGACTTATTATTACAAGCTGTGTACATATTATGTGCAAATATAAATATTTTGTAAATAATTATAGAAAATTACTTTTTGAATATATTTTACAAATATATAAATAAAGGCTTAAAATCTAGGTTTTATAAAATTAACAAAAGTTCATTATTTCTGCAAATTAGTTATATTTATTACAACATAACATATATTGTAAAAATATATATGTTCCATGTTGTTATTGGGTGTGTCTGGTTTAATTTTGGTTGCATAATAAATTGATTGCAACCATCAAGAGAACAATATGGTCACTCCAGAATGCCTATTTACAGCATTTATGTGGCAAAGAAGACTGCAACTGCCTCCTCTTATAATTGATGATTGTGTGTTAGCTAATTATATAATTCTATGGAAATTGGTAAAGAATTAACAGAAAACCATTTTAACTATGAATGTTTAGTACACATGATTTGTGGTAGGGTTTATTTATAGTACTTGTGAGTGTATTTTTTATAATCTAAATTATAGCATTATATATATAAAAAAGATATATAATTATAACTAAAATATATTAATAATATAAATATGAATAAATTGAAAGAATATACAAAAATTATTTACAAAAATTAGATATTATTTTAATAAAATAAAATTTGTGTATACCTGAGAGACCTAGTGTAACCTGTCAAAAGGTGTGAATGTACCAGCCTATACACTGTAAATTATTGTGGCTAAATATAAGCCATAAGTGGCTTATTCAGCTATAAATTAAGCCATTTCAGCCAATTTAGCTACTTTAACTGTTTTAGATACCTGGCTATTTGAGTTATATATGGCTATAGCCAATGTGAGCCACATGTGGCTAGTTTATCCATTTCAGTATTTCTATTTAAATTATAATAATTATTATTGATATTTAGTATTTTTTAAATATTTATTTTATAAATGATTACAATAATTACAAAGTCAAATACTTTATCTATCAAAATATTAAGTAGATTAATAAATTAATAAAATGTAAAATAAGTGACTAAAAATTAAATGGTTAATTTAGTCAGTAGTTAGCTATCTAGACCTAGTCTTAGTCAGCCAGGTATGGGATAATTGGCTATTACTAGCCTAACAAGTAACTTAGTTATTTTCACAATGTCAATATGTTTTATTAGGAAAAATTAGGAAAATGGCCAGGGGGCTACAGCCAGGCACAACACACTCTAAATTTAGTCTTGAAGGACTTTAATATCCTTCAGCACACTCTAAATGCTGCATGCTAAGTACTTATATAGTAATGGAGAGTGGGGGAAATCTACTCTATAAAAATACAGTTTACTAAAAGTGAAATGTGATTATTACAACAGGATCAGACCCCTCTACATATAGATGCCCTGCTGCCCATGTAACAGGTTGTATTCAACACTAACACTAACAGGTTCGCCGATCACTGATGAGTTCGCCAGTTATAACCAGCTGCAGAACCACGCCACCATCAACCACACATACAATTTCGTGAATCCCAACGACCCTTTGGTACACACCAATACCATTGAGGGGACATGGGGAAACGCCAAGGCGAAGTACCGGTCGATGTGTGGGATGTCGGAGGCGCTGTTTACTTCCTACATCCAGGAATTCCTCTGGAGGCGTAACTTTAAGGAGTGCATGTTTGGACATTTATTGTATTGGATACATCACTATTACTCTTAAATACGTGTTTCTCATTATTAACTTGTGTTCATTATAATTTTAATTTGGATTTACGTTAAATATAATTGAAATAATTTTTTTCTTTGATATTTTTGCAATTTTAAAAATATAATAATTTATGTGCCTAAAGTAAAAGAACGCCACTAACAGGTTGTATTTGTAGAAATTGTAGTATTATTAATATAATTATAGACATAGTCATAGAGAAGTGTAGACATTTTGACTTTTGGTATATTTTAGGGAATTGCAGATACTGAGATAGTAATAATTAATAGGTAACATTTATATTAATCAATGTATATATTTCAAATAAATATTGTTCAAATTTCCAAACAAAAATAATATTTTCAGCTTATTAAAAATCGGAGCCTGAGTAGTATGTTCTTATATATTCCCTTACTAATAGAAAGCTATCATACTAATATGTTGCAAAATAATTAAATTGACAGCAACTATACTATCTATGTCATGACTATGAATATATGATATAGAGTATACAGGGCTGGCGCAAATGGCCCGGTTGGTCCAGTTTGAACCGGACCACTTTTTATCAACTTGCGAAAATTTAATATTAAAATGCCCTTTTTAATATCTTTTTAATATCC